>WEDG01008263.1:0-64310 GCA_017591395.1 Schistocephalus solidus
TTGCGTGATGCCACGCACAAAGATGACCAGCTGCGCAGTGTCCTTGACATCACAGCTCTCATCCAAGGCGAGGAAGAATATATCGAGAGTTTTGAACTTCGTAAACATCGAAGACCGGACATCAGAGGCCAAGTCCTCCATGCGTCAAGTCACAGTGCGGGCAGACAGCGGGATTGCCTTGAAAGTGTCGTGTTGCTCGGGACAAATGACGTCAACAGCAGCAAGTATACAATCAATTACAAAGTCTGTATCAATGAAGGGATGCAATTTCCTCGCAATTATCAAGGAAACTTCAATGGAGGCACGAATACGACACTCAGCAGCCTCAGAAGCTTTGGAGGTCTGCTTCTTGAAGAGGGATGACTGTTGATCCAACCGTGACTGCAAGCGAACAGCCTCAGCCTTCCGCTCATCCGCGGTGTAGTCTCTGTACGTGTGCGCGTGCTTGGCATCGAAATGCCCCTTGAGATTCGACCGCTTGAAAGTGCTGTTGGTGTCGTTGCACAATAAACACAAAGCTTTGTTGCCGCGTTGGACGAAGAATAATTAGTCAGTCCATTCGGGGTTGACGGCACAACGTTCGAGGTCAACCTTCCGGGGACTGGTAGCTGCGCATTGCTTCTGATCTTTAGGCATAGTAATTGGGGTTACTGTGCAGGAGCTCGATGTCTGTAATATAACCATGGAATAAAATTGCTTCGCACGTCACAGCATACACACTTTTGCACAGCACACGTATTGACCCCGGTAAGAGGTGAATGAAACCGAGACCAGAGAGTGAACTTGTTTACAACACAACATTTATCATCTCTCCCCGGTCAGGCGCTTCTGTTTCATACAAGCGCCTGACATCAGTTCTAAAAATAAACACGAGCCACAGCTTGAGCTGCAACAAGCAGTAACGAAGGGGAACAAAACCGCGACACTTCAATTAAGCCGGATCCAAAACTAATTTACTAGGGGGCGTTAGGCCGAACTGGAATACTAGCTAGACCGTATCTGGAGTTTGCCATTCTCTGGTCTAAGCAAGCCTGTTTAGGATAGATCCACGAAACACTGGTGAGGAAAGGGATAGAAAAGATAACCCAAACAAATTCTGAGGTCCGTCATCTGTCACCAGACTGTCTCGCAAATGTACAGCTCACAGTAGGCAAATTAACAAAAAAAACACCCGTCTCAATCCCGCTGCTTACACGCTGCTAGTGCCTTTGCTCACTCAGGCAGCATGGAATGTTCGTGCTCTTTTAGACAGTTCGAGGAGCAACCAGCCGGAAGGCAGGACGAGGCTATTCGTTCAAGAACTGGCTCACCAAAAGGTGGAACTCGGTGACCTCAGCAACCCAAGAGTCTTCGACCATGAAAACTGCTGAAATGGTAGTCGGCGTCACCTTGTTTTGGAGCTATCGCTCAAAGACAGAGCAACGCGTTGCTGGCGTCGCCCTTGCCATCCGGAAAGACATTGAGACACGACTGTTCTGTACGCCACAAAATATCAACGACGACTTTATGAGCCTGTGCTTGCCTGTTTGGAGAGCTAAAGTCGTCGCAATCGTCAGTGGTTAAGCTCCCAAATTTACAGATGAGACGAAGGGAGGATACAGTTCAACGAATGCACGCAAGCCATCCTGGCGACTTTGCCAAAGGCGGAAAGGCAGATTGTTCTTGGTAACTTCAATGCCCTAGTAAGGAGGCACCTGGCTACATGGGAGGGAGTACTTGGTCCCCATGGGCTCGGAAACTGTAATGACATCAACCTACTCCTTCAACGAACCTGCTCAGGACACCAAGGCCTTCAGACCAACGCCTCCCACCACCTGACGAGGTAGACGGTAACCTGACAACACACACGATCTTTAGATTGGCTTCTGCCGGGCTATGTTCTCGTCTAGAGACGAGACCTCCACGAAGTGCGGATGACAAACACTATCAACGCCGCCAATGGCTTAATGGATCACCGTCTTTTTCTTTCCAGCATGTGTCTCCGACTGCAACCTTGTCAGGAACCATTTTAGCGAACAACTACGATCGATAGTACGATTCCACATTAAGAAATAAGAGAGGCAAGCTACGCTTAGGCTTAGGATACGACGGAATCAGCTGACGACGCCACCCAGTGAAGAACAAAAGCAATAGGTGGACAAAAAACTACCACAGTATCCCTCGCCTAGACCGACGACAGGCAAAAAAACGATGCCAAAGGTAAATGCAATGTGATAAGTCTTGAGTGATAACGCGGTCAGAAAAGTGGACTCGATAGTCACTACGAGTAGTGCGAATGTTAGTAAATAGGTTTATTGATTGGGCACTTCTTGGGCGCTGTTAAATCCTTAGAACTTAGGAAAAAACGTAAAACAAACTCCTCTTTAGTAACCACTTTAGCTTTGTTTTGGTTCTATGCTTAAATAGCAATGTTAGAAATGAGGAGTTTGGTTTAAGTAAAAAAACCTGCCTTCCAAGGTTTAGAAATAGTGAAATTCGAAAATAAACAGCTAAACAGAATGGGGATGAATGTATCTGGATAAGAATTGTAAGGGTCGAGAATAGTCCATTATGGACGTTCAAGAGTATTCACTCAACAGAGGTAGAAACTTCTGCATTCGATTCGAAGGCATAGGCACTTCCAATCAGATGCGAGCGCAGTCGATTCAGGTGTGGGGTCTGCCGACTAATCAGACTTAGTTGAACTGATCGCTAAAAAGGTGGAAATGGAAGAGGAGCAAGAAAAGGTCAACGATAAGAAACTTCCAATGCTATCCTTTAGTCGTCATATTTGTATTTGATAATATAGTGTTGATTATGTTTGATCTAGCTTTAGGAACCAACTAGTTCTAGTCGTTTCATCAAGCTAGATCGAAGCCTAGGCGTCAGGCTGATTGCGCATTCGAATTACGTAGATCATACCTCATGTTAAAAACGCAAAAATATACCACTAATAGGCAGAGATAGAAAAATTAGTTTTGCAAATTAGTTTTAAATCAAATTCTTTAACAATCATAAAATTATGTATAAAATAAAAGACGCTATCGGAAAACATTTGAAAATGTAAAAGTATCATAAATTTTTATACTAGCTTTAACAGTAGAAAAAACCTGCTTTTTAGATAATGGATATTTAAATCATCAACGTGAGAGCACGCATGTAGCCAAAGAATAGGCATTTATGAGCCTTGTAGGTCACTAACAACCAGCTATGGTTTGTTCATACACAGAAAGTGTAAACAAAACCAAGTAAATTCTTCCTATCTATGTGCATTGCAGGTAACCAAAGGAGCTTCAGAAATTGGCGAGAAATAACTACTCGTGGGAGCTTCTTGCCTGAGTATCCAGTTCTAGTGGCATTGTAAGAGTTAGGGTCGAGGGGAGAGGGAGAAGGCAGGAGAGTTAAAGGAACATGGGGTAGGGGATCAGCATAGTCTTTTACTTGGCACTGGTTCAGCGGTTCCTTCGTGACAGCAGCCTTGAACCGATAGACGCTGACCACGTCCTCCTTGACACCGCGAAGGATTCGGCAGGTCTTTGTGTTGCGTGAGAGAACACGGAACGACCCTTTGTATGGTGGTTCGAGCGGCTTGCACATACGGTCACACCAAACAAACACCTGGGTGCAGTTAGCCAAGCCTTTTACGACATAAGACTCGGTTGATGGAGTTAAAGGCAAAACCGCGGAATGTGAGCACATAAACTGCTGCCAGTGCTGCACAAACTGGTGGGAGACACATAAACACCACGGGAGGTTGGGGTGATCATCTCGCCTGGCAGTCGGAGGGTAGTGCCAAACACCAATTTGGCCGCGCTGCAGTCCAGCTCTGACTTAAGCGCTGAGCGAATGCCCAGGAGCACTAGGAGCAGGCTGTCAGACCAGTTGGTTGGGTCATCTGCGGCACGCAGTGCGGTCTTTAGATGGCGGGGAAGAAATTCAACCATAACGTTGGCAGCTGGATGGTTGGCCGTCGTCCGAATGCGAGTGCAGCTGAGAAAGTTGAGGATGGCTTGGAATAGGGCAGATTCGAATCGGGCACCTCGGTCAGTCTTAGCCGTGGATTGGGCACCGGGTGATCCAACGACGGACAAAAGCCTTTACGCTAATGCCTGCCTCCATCTTCGGCAGGGGTGTAGCTGTCGATGCAGGTAAGGAGATGAGTACAACCATTAGATGGAGGCAAGGGGCCTACGACATCGAGATGCACATGGCTAAACCGTGCATCGGGGCTGGGAAGTGTGCCGGGTGGGGAATTATTGTGGCGCCACACCTTGTTCCGCTGACAACTCAGACACGACCATGCCCAAGCGTTGACGGCAATGTTCATGCCAGGCCAAAAGAACCTTTCCACGAGGAGCTTTTGTGAGGCTCGGACCCCAGGGTGGGAGAGTCCGTGAAGAGTGTGAAAGACAGCACGACAGATAAAGGCGGGCGCGAAAGGGCGACGAAAAGGAGTCAACACATCCCAGAGGATGGTGCCAACCCCGGTGGTGAGTGAAACGTCCGCTAGCTGGAGACTGCTGACTGCCTCGTCTCCAGGACAACCGACTCATCATTATTCAGCAACCATAGCAACAAGTTCAATCCCCTGTGAGGGTTGGAGAGCATAGAGGAAGGGTCTGGAAAGCATGTCGGCCACCTTATTCTTCGTGCCATCAATGTGGCGGATGTCAGTGGTGAATTGTGAGATGTAGTCCAGGTGGGAAATCTCTCTCGGGTTGTACTTGTCGGAATGGGACCAAAGAGCAAAGGTTAGTGGCTTGTGGTCCGTGAAAATGGTGAAGTCCCGACCTTCAAAAAAGGACAGAAATTCTTCACAGTCAGGTAATTAGAGAGAAGTTCTAGATAAAATGCACTTAAGCTCGTCTCCTCCGGCAAAAGTTTCTTGGAGAAAAAGACCAACGGTTGAGTCAAATTCACAAGGTATTGTTGCAAGACTACACCTACGGCTACGGTCAAAGCGTCTACCATCAGGGACAGCTGAACTTTGGGAGCGGGATGCGTGTGCAAGGAGGCGTTGGCAAGGGAAACCTTAATATTTTCGAAAGTGGAAACTTTGACTTTAGTAACATAATACGGACTTTAGCTTATGAGATAAGTCCTGATAACTTAAATATGCATACAGATTAAAACTTTACTTGTGAATTGAGAAAGGTAAACCAGTGCATTTACAGACCTATCACATGCAGTGTGCCAAAATTTATGAAAGATTGATATTCACGCGCGAACCAGCACCAACGCGGGCACGAAAGCTTTGAAATAATAATAAACAACCTTAAGCGAAATTAAAACGCATAGAAAATATAAAAAAGTAATTTTAATTCGTTTAGAAATACCAAATTGTTTTTGTTAAAAGCGGCAAATGCTGAAAACGTGAAAAATCGATGTAACTGTGAGAAATAAAGATAAGTAGCTTTGTCAAGTGAAAGTGTAAGCAAACCATTGTGTGTATTTCAGCGTAGTCTTCTGCAATTTCTACCTTTGTTATTGCATCGAACCATAAGCAACATGGAACAACTTTAAAATGTTTTCATATTAATTTTTTAAAAGCGGACATTCTTAGGGAGTAACTGTCAAGTGCATGCTGACATGCGCCTTCAAAAGGTGTGCGCAATGGATAGAAGTTTGCTGCAATGTTATGACGGCATCCTGTTAAATATATATGGCCTTATCCACCGACATCTAGGGTTGCTATATTAAGGTTATTTTTGGTCAGGCAAATCAGAAGGAAGAGAAAGCCATACGGATTTGGCATGCCTATCTAAATATGTAGGTTGAAAGTTGTTTTCAAGCACATTAAAATAGAACGCTTCTTATCACTAGATTACTCCTCCCCCTAGAAGAACGGAGTTCAAATTTTTTAAAATGGTATTGAAATATGTAAAAGTTAGTCTTAATTTAAAACATCATAGCAATTAAGGAAACGGACACGATGACCATTGCCTGTAGGGGATGGAGTTTGGGGTGGGGTTAAGTATGCAAAGGGTTATCAGACGCAACATTAGGCTGAGAAATCCCGCGGAAAGCGTAGCTAGTCAGCTGGGTCGGGTGACGAAGGCTCAGCATAGGTCACCTTCAGGAAGTCGGTTGAGAGCAACTCGATGCGGTCGTCATGGGAAATTTGAAAATGCTTGTCCGAGTGCGATGGGACTCGAAAAAAATCAGTTGTGGCGTCGTTTTACTCGCTGAGGGACATTATATGCGCAAAGGAATACAAAAGAACGCGTTGACAAGTTAGGTCCACTATATACGACTAACATGCTAGAGCGTATGGAAGGAAAGCTCGGAGCTTAGCCTTTGTTTGACCCTAGCTCTGAACATGACCAGCATCATCCAAATGAAGTAAGCTTTGATGCACTCTGGCCATCCGTTCAATATTCAGATAAACAAGTTAGGCGTTTCAGCTACAAGTCGTGTTTAAACTCGGTACGGATACCAAACATAACTGAGGACAAGTATTCGTTTCCAATAAGTAGGGTTGTTTTAGGCCCCCTAGGACTGAATGGCTAGAACGCTCGACTAGACCAGTGGATGGGAGATAGCAAGCAATCATGCATGCGCGAGAATAGCTGAGGTTGCTGGAAAAGCTAGTAGAAGTAGAGATTCAAATTACTGACTTCAGTCGATCGTTCTAGGGGAGTAGCCACTGTAATAGTATATTAAGTGCCATAGTCACGCCGATGCCAAATTAATTAGAGGTGCCTGAGTAAGTTGGGCTGTTAACTAAATTTGCGTCTAAGTTTAAGGACCTTTTGTTTTGCCTTAAAATTAATACTTTGTATCAGTACATTTCCGATATATTCGGCAGTACGTCCATGTAAGTCGTCAGCAGTGTCAACAAGGCTGCTCACAATAGTTGCTATGACGTCAAATTTTGGGAGGAGAGGATCAGTTGAATTTCTGAATTTCCACGGTTAGTCTTCCCCTTGCTGGCAAACGCATGAATATTCTCAAAAGTCCCTAGATTTTTTCGTTTCAACGCTTAGCTATCTGCTTGCAAACTCGTTGTCTTTTGACGAGCAACAAGACTGACAAACAGAAGCCCTTCACCAAGGTCCATATATATCCGCCTTTCGGAAGTGTTCGTAAACGGAAATCATTCCTGTTGTTAGCGAAATTGTGCCACACTATACGGAGCAGGTATTTGTTATCATCATTTATTATCGACTGAAAACTAAATTTTGAAAGGCAGGATACTAGATGCTGTCAACGGATATTCACGGCCATCAGTTCATCACAGGGACACTTAGAGGCCACGGGAACCGTGGGTTAAATGACCTCAACGGGAGAAAATTCTTCGTCATGATAACGCTCATTCCCTCGCGGCATAGCCTGCGCAGACAACCTTGGATACAGTACCATACCAGTCCAAGTGCCACCTTTAAATACTGTGAGGCCTCACACTAAAACTATTTCCGACAATGGAAATTGGTGTGCTATTGTAACACCAGGACACTTAATCCATGGCCCTCATGATTGCATTGTCTTCTCAACCACAATTATAATGAGATATGGGAGAGGTTGAATAAATCTTATTGGGTTCACCCCAATTATTAAAACCATGAGTTTTGCGATTTTAATTGACATTCTTAGAACGGTGTGTTAACCACCCGATTTTATATTCTTTTCCTGGATGCTGAAGTCGCTTGATAGTCCGAAGGGTCAGATGAATAAAAACATGGTTCCAGAGATCGCCTTCCTGTCTTCATGTTTTATCGAACGACGAACAAATAAAGAAAAACTGTCTGTATGCATTAAAATCAAATCGTAAATCTCATAGTTAGTTACGGCTACTCAGGATGTGTTGTTTTTGTGCATTAATAAAAGGCAATCTAAGTTGTCTTGCGAAAAATGTTATCGTATGATGCACTAAATCAATTCCTGCTATTTGAATTCTGAAGTGGACATGCTGATGATTTGCTGCAAAGAGGTAACCAATTACAGATAGAACAATCATGTGTGGTTTCCCTATCACCAACCTGGCACAAGCTGTCATTTGCTCACACGAAAATTGCCTGGTATCCAGCCAGGCAGTCTGGAAATAGATCCAAGTTAAATGCAATGTATTAATTTCTGTTTTCATGCTCTAAATAAATTAAAAAGATCGATTAGAAGATGACTTGCTAGAATATTTTTGCTCTACACAAGATAATAATTTTAGGGTGGTGGTGTGACACTAACGGTTCCGATGTGGTCAACTTCGATTTCAGAATGCCAAATTTAAATTACCCGAAACCGTCTACTATAACAAGTAAAGTAGCAGCTGCCAAGTTCGGAGATTTCCTGAATTTAATCATACGTAAACTTTGAGTAAATTCACATATCTATTTTCAAGGCAATTCGAAAATTTAACTTCAGTAACAGGAGTGTATATCGGCAAGCAAAAGTGGCACTGTGGGAAACACGTTGACGAGTAGAAATCCCTGCAGATGCAAAATAAAAAAGCCGAAACAGGTGTCCTGCTGAGAGTATGGTAAATCAATGAATATTAATTGAGCAATAGGTACCTGGCTATAATGTCTTTAATCTGAAATAAATCTCTCCGTGAATGCAGGCAAGACAATACTGCGTGCTTCACGTGCTTGCATGGGCGCAAAAGATGTTATCTTGTCCTTTTACCACTGCACGAAGTTGAGGGAACAGAAACTGTTCTATGGGTCAGTTCACCCTTACAATGCTCTTATTTTCCCCGCACACTGTTACGTCTATCAATTAGCTTCGATTGCTTCTGCTCCTTGTAAAACTCATCCGATTACGTCTAATTTATTTCTCGTTAACGCCATTTAGTTAAGCGAAAGAACAGCGGATTCCATTCAATCTTTGAAACCCTCTTTTTGTATAGATTTGTCTAATAAAGCTGCCGACGATAATGGCCAGACTAATGAGTGTTATAAAACATATTCCTATTAAAATTGAGCAGATACGCTGAGTGAACTCATTAATAATAAGCCAATACAATATAGCTATGTAAAAACGAAGTATTTGTCTTCAATATACAATTCCACTCTCTCCGACTTCTAAGAAGCCAAAGAAGAGAAGATAGTCGATTTCGTACAAGGTAATAGGTACTCTTGACAGTAAATTTATACCCTTTAAGCTCTGAATACAAATATAATTGACGTCGGTATGAAGAATTTCGGTAACCAACGAAGGAATTCCGATTCTGTGGACAGAATTAGGTCAGAAATGCGGCTGTCAAGAGCGATCAGCATAATGAACTCTGGGAAAACTAGTAGAGGCGTTTTAGCAAATCAATAACAGTTCATATCCGAGCTGAAGCAGAGGAGAACTAAGCTTAACCCTACCCCTTCTTCCCTGGAATTGAGAGCAAAAGCGCCAGTGTTATAGGTGGTTTTTGTTCCCGTGTTTTGTCGGGGGCCTTAAAAGCAACGCATACAGGGAAAACTCTTACCTCTTACGCTTGTCCAAGCATCACTGTTGGCAATCGAGGTCAAAAATAATCTGTGGTTCCCGGTGTTCAACGTGCACGGTGGCACGGTGCTTTAGGTAGCGAAGACACGCCAGTTAAAGCGATTCTCTATGGAAATTTGAACGCAAAAAGGTCTTTGACTTTTACATGCTAGCAATTTTGGCCTCAGCTGTGAAGGAAGACCAGATCTGATGCGCACATAAGAGCATAAGCCAACAATTTCCCAGTAAGAAACAATAATTCCATCCACTGTTCTCAGGGAAGAACAGGAGCTTCACGTTCAAATATGATGACTTGAAGCTTTTAGATAACAAAAATGCTAGGGCTCAAGGCAGGGGCAACCAGATCATGTGAAAAATTTATACGACACAGAGGTAGTTATTTCTTTGGGCTAAATGCTTCAGAAAGCCCACCCACCAGAAAATATGTCCAGGATTTTAGGTGATATTTGTATGTTCCAGAACCTGAGAACTTTGACAGAAGTCCAACTATCATCCTTCATTATCCTTATATTAAAGACGGAGAGGGTAGCTCTCCGAGACTATGCAATTCAGTACCACTTCTGGAGACTGCGTCACCAGAAGCTCAGAAAAATAAAGAAATGGTTTCGGTGACCGATCAGCCATCTTCTTCCATATGCATGTGTACATACACCTGGAAGCCCTCTTCCATACCACGTATTCTTGAATCTGTCTTGACACCGGACCCAGATGGGAGTGAAACAGAGAGTGAGGTAGATGCAGCGCAAGTCTACTCTCACTGCCGTATTTCACCGTCCCTGCACCACGCTGCCGTGAAGCCTACGGTGGACATCGTCGGACTACAAAGGTTGAGCCATCGGAAGCCGAAATGTCACCTTAATTCAAGAGGCGGAAATATTTCAGATAAACTAGAGACAAAGAGAGAGCACGAAGAAATTAGAGAAAAGCGGAAGTTTTAGCTCAAAAGAAGAGCAAGTGAACTTTAAGAAAAGCTAATGAACAAATCAAGAGAGAATCCTACAGGTAGGAAAACAGGTTGAACCGGAACATATACAAGAAAAATAGTACAAATAAACTTAAGAATATTCAAAAAGTAGTACAGGTGCTTATTACCGCTTGACTGAATTAAACAAAGAATAACTAAATTATGCACGGAAAACGAAAACATAAAGGTGGAGTTGAAGGAGAATAAAACGAAAAGGCACTAGAACAATTGTAAAATTCCCTCCATCATCAGTGCGTATACCTAGGTGTAAAGAGCACGGGTTTCAGTAAATAAACTTGCAGTTTTTAACTCAAATCCACAATCCCTTCAACTTATTAAGGTGCGCCAAAAGAAGAACACATCGTAGGAAAACACTGCTCCATTCCGCGTCTGACGTTTACCAAATCCTGCCCCTACAACGGGCCAAACGGTAGAAGCACTGGACCAAAACGGGACAAGATTACCACTCGGGCACGCGTTAGTTAGGCTGTGCAACAATTCTAAATGGCATACCCCGAGGTACAGGCTCATGCCACGTCAACCATCTTAGCAAATTCCAATGTCCGATTGTTCATTGGCTTCGGCAGTTTACCAGTGTCTGTAAAAATGAAGAAGGATCGAGGTGGCGTCTGGGCATTCCTTCACCACGGCGCCATAAATCTGACACATCTTAATCAATCACTGTGCATTGAAAGTCATTGCTTGGAAGGCTGCTAACTCAAGGGATAAACCAGTAATTGCAGGGTGAAATGTCAGACTTAATAACACCTTACTCTGCCCTCTATAGTTTCCAAACCCCTTTTATCTTCATGAAACACTAATCCTTGTGCGCGAAGCGGACATGTGTGGCATTTTTGGACTGGCCGTCCGCTTCCACCTTTGGTCTTCTTGACTATTTCTGGACACCGAAACCAGGTGGGTGGTGAAATAAGTGTGCGATAGATGCAACACAAATCTAATAATATTATAGACTGATTCATCCGCAAATCACCGCCACAGCGCGGTACACGGCGGACATGGTCGATCGCAACGGCCGAAATGTCAGGAATTTTAGGAAATCTTATAGGAATGCCATCACTTTAAGTGACTTTCTCTACTCGTGGCTGAAGGATGCACAGTTTCATACGGTGCGGAGCTAAAGAAGAGCGAGGACCGTACAAAGCGACGAAGTAGAGTGCATCGGAATATTGCACAGTGTTACCGTCCATGAGCAATCACATTTCAATATCGGGTAAAGAATAATACAAAACGCTCACCTCGATTTGGTAATTCACCTAAAAGAATGCATACTAAGGAAAACAGCAGAATTCCACATAACATCTTAGTGCTGACGAGATCTGGCAAGAATGCTATAATGTAACATTTGGAAGAAATAAATATTACAAGTTTTGTTGAACACCAACTGCGATGCAGGTGAAAAGCTAAACAAAGAGGCTAATGTTTGGATGCCGTTAACCAACTTTTCACCCCAGTGCCTAACGTTTGTGAATTTACGTTTTGTTCCCAAAGGGAGCAGTAATGAACACCAATATTGGAAGAAGATAAATAACTGCCTTGACACCTGCTTCGTAGAGAGCTCATTTTGAGGGCCGACCTCTAGTTAATTTATTCAAAGTCTGAAAATGTCTTAAGGAGCATATGGCATGCTAGAGATTTTTAGAGACTGGAAGAGCAGCAATTCTCCGCAAAGAAAGTAAGCAGACTGGTTGAAAATTCACATGATTTCGTGCAGTACAGCACGGTCAAACGGGATCGGTAGATTCAGAGTGAAAGCAGAGGTGGAGGTCCTCCAATAGGAGTGCACATTGACCTTGCGTATGACTATCAGAGCATAAAATTTCTTATTCAGTAAACCACGCCTTGAGGGCCTGGTGTTAGTTATCACTTCAGAATAAAAGGAGCCCTCGCCCGTCTCTGTCTGTCTCCAATGCGTTATTTTCAATTTAGAACCCGGTTGTTAGATCGGTGAAACTGTAATCGTCTTTACAGATCACACTGTCAGTGAACACTTTGACGAAAAGGACCTAGGTCATAGCTAGACGGTCTTCCCTCAGAGTGCAGCCCTCCCCAGCAGATATTTAATGCATAAGCAAAGAAGATGAAGCCTCTTCGCTCACCTGGGGTCGACTTAAAATTTCGAAGGCAATTTTGAGTTAACATAATGAATAAGAGGAAATTCTTCATATACTGATTTCTACTCGGGAAGTATCAAATTGGCGATAAAAATATATCCTCAGACAAGTGAACAAGGAAAAGGCAAAGTTTTTGCACAGAATCCATATGAGTCAGGAACATCTCAGTAGAATAATTGACCTACTTAGAGCCACAAGAAGGCAGGGTTATGGCTGCCAGAATTCAGGTCGATGGTTCAGTACGAACGCAACTGGCTGGATATGAATAAGCTGTTGGTGAAGGATAGGTGATGGCCAGTGCGTTATACACAGACCTAAGTGAGCGTCCAGGTCAACATGATATTTGTCAACCAAACGCCTGTTATAGGTAATGACAGCGCAAGGCGTGACCTCCTATGTTTTCGTTGAATTGAACTTTGGTTTTTTAAAAATGAAAACAACATAAGCATTAATTGGGCGAAAAGCAAGTGAATGGCCTTCGGACAAGGATGTAAAAAAGACTTTATGCCTTCATAACTTTTGGCTTTAGTACATCATGATGATGGAGCTGTGTATAAAGTGAGAAACATACTATCAGTAGAAATTTTGGCTCAGAAAAAGTTCAGAATATAGTAAAAACTCAAGCGTGAGTCTTTTTGCTGCAAAGTGCAACGACAGGATCTAAGAAAGGCCACGAGATCCAAAGAATACCAGAAGTGCCACTAAAACCCATTCTGATCTTCGTACTTCTCAGACTTCCCCTGATGAATGCGTTTAATGTGGTGTAGGGTTCCATGTACCTCTTGATTTACCATAGTCTGTTAACGACTTAAACGGACTGTACAACCTACCGACCAGTTCATGCGACCGGATCTCAAATTTTATGATATTTAAGGTTTTGTGTAACGACTAGAACCGCTGCAAGGACTGCTCAGTACAAATTTGCTCACTTAGTGGAAATACAAGAAAAATAAAAGTTTTGTTGCGACAGCTAGGGGCAGAGGTACAAATTAAAATGACGCAATAATAGTAAGCCATTTTAATCCATCCCATAAACGTTGCTTTGTGTTAGCAGTAGTCTGATTTTTTATGATACGCTGGCTAATTTTGCCAAAAATAGACATAAAATGAAAATCTTCACAAATTTCTGTAAGTGATGAGGTGCGTATCGTATAATAATGTCGGTTGAATTCTATTGGTGGGTTATTTAGATACAAAGTACACCTGGTTTAATGGCATATAATGCAACCCTTGGAGCATGTTAATAAAAGACCTCTTATTTTCTTCATTTCCCTCACTACCTTTGGTAATAAACTTCGGAAAGACATGGAATTCAATTTTTGCTTTTAACCTAAGACAACTCAAAATGCGTAGAGTTTAGTTACCATTTTGCTGGAATCGATGTTTTGAAAGACAAATGGAGAGAAATAAGACAGCCATAGAATTAACTGTTCAGAGCCAACTTAAGGAACAAAGGATAGGTCAGCGTGTAATGCGCGACCATGCTACATGCCAACGGTACCCCAACTCTATTTATTCTGGACGTGAAAGTAAATATATTTCTTTGGCCGTTGAAGGACCGAAGTATTGGGTTAAATGACAACTTTCCAAGTGACGACTATTAGGCGCTGCGGTAGTTTCAAAACGCATCCCTTTTAGTTTGACAATGGAAGATTACGCAGAGCCGTCCTTATTCTTACTCCCAAAAATGATCCAAATAAATGTGGGCCAGGTCATCCGGGAGGTAAAGCCACTGGATCTCACAGTTCTCACACGTTTCGGGGCAGCAAAATACTGTGTGACCCTAATAAACCGGCAACGAATGCTACCCGCAAGGAAAACCATAGATAGGACTAGGATTAGTTTTGCACTTTCCTTTTCTTTATTTAGCTCCGTCCATAAGAATCATGTTTCCACCGGTCCCTTATTGCTCGCTGACCTATCCTATTGTCAGGGAGTTGGGTCAGGTATTATGTTCTTGCCTATTAATCTAATGCAGAAGTTGTTTGATGGAGGCTATTAAAAATAGAGTACGCAGCGTATGAGCGCACTAAACGGAAGGCAACAAATTAACAGTTATCAAGGTATTGCCAGGGAAATCATTCGAAGGATGCTTTGTATGACTGCCTAAGCCGGACACGGGAAATAGAAACGCCCCGCCAGCATAGCCTTACCATGTAGTAACCTTAACATAGAACTTAACTGTAACGCTAAGTTTAGCCCTTGCTGTACCCTAAACATTAACCCTAAGGTTAATGCGAACCCAAAACATAGCTCTCAACATGATGCTGACCCCAATCCCAACTCTTACCTTCACCCTCAACTTAAAGCGAACCCTAAACTTACATATACCCCTCATTTTAATCCTCAACCGATTTTCCTCAAAAGTTGGTGCAAATTCACTTTTTTTATGGGGCGTTTCCTGTTCTGTCCTGTTAAGGCAGCTATACAAGGCATCCATACCTAATTATTTATTCGGATTTTTTTCCTCCGGAACTTGATATAGCCTTTTTGTTTGGCCGCAAGCTGACCGGGAATCGTTTTCATGGCTAATATTGAACATTCTTCTCCCTTTGGGGGTTCAAGGCATTTGGGATGTCACTAGTAAGCTTAAGAAATCAAAATTTCACACCCTAGCATCTGCATAACCAGCTCAGATGGCATTATTTACCTACCGACAATAATTCTGTCGGGTCGAGGAGGGGAGGGGGTTTTCGCGGCGAATTTCATTGCGTAACACACAACCGAGGTCATTGGATCAATTTCCTGACCATGCCTGAGAATGCAATTGTCAATCCTACAATACCAGCAATTGTAACATATATCTATCTTTATGGCGGGTATCTTACAACTTATGGCATAGACTGAGCCACTACGGTTGAACAGTTCAAAGGTTATGGCAGCGATCTCCAATTAAGCAGACTTAATACTACTCACCGTGGTATGTGAACATGCATTAACATGGTCCACAGAAGAAGGTACTAATCTAGTTTTTCCACTAATGTTATTGCGGTGCACTGGCAAACCTTTTGAAGCAATTAACAGACTATGTAATAATGTAGTAAAAAAACATACGAGAAAAATGGCTTTTGATTAAATTAAGTGGTGCTGGGAATCTAGCAGTAGAAATATAGGCTGGTGTGGCTAACAGGCAGTATCAAAAAGATGCACTGAGAGGTATAACCAATCACATTCTGTTAAATTATCGGATTATTAATCGAGCTTACGGATTATATCCTAAATAACGAATTGAAGTTCATATGGTAAGTGAATCCAAAGCCCCAATGCAAGTCAGTTGTACATATCACGACGATATATTCAAGCAAATTCTGTTTATTTGAATGTCTGATTACAGTTAATCTTAAATTTTTACGCTAAGAAGGATGAAGGCACTGATGAAGGACAATGGTGAAGCTGTTGCTTAGAGGAGAAACCGCCGTCCATCTTGCTGATGGAACTGGAAATTAACATATGCTGGCACATACGGCCGCAGGGTAATAATTGAATTACAGTTGTCGTCAACGAATTTGATTTAATGTGCGCGCCGAATGAATAAAGAGGCTTAAGACCATTAGGTAGGAATTGACATAAAAAGTTCAAACTGGTCAATTTGCATCGGTTCTTTGTATGCGTGCCATGACGCCGCCACTACACCACTGAAAACATCATAATAAAAAGCAGTCCTATACTTGAAAGCCCAGCAGCATATGTGTGGGTGTGCAACTCCCACCACTGCCGGGGTGGCAGAAGAGCTAGCGTCGAAAACTGCTGTCAGCGTTGCCGTGAAGGTTACGTCGGCAAATGACTGCCCACGGTATGCAACAACACTGGCGCCAGTGCCTCCCGTGATCATGGGCATAATTACGCTCCAAATGCCACTGCTCACCTTGCCCAGTCATGGAGTTGGGGCGCCACCATAGGAGTGCAATTCATCGTTCGGACAAGCCACTACGACTGTCCACCCCGTCCCCACCGAACGTCGTTACTCAGATTCTATGTAAACGTCACCTCCCCCAAAAATTCTAACACACTGTTGTTGACGCTTAACTTAACTTAATCTATTGCAGGAGACGACAAGCTTTTCTTGCGTGTTTCGTAAAAACCAGGCCTCCCTGTTCAGAACTCGAAAAACAATTCTAGGAAACCAGAGGAGTGTGGAGCTAAAGTTATAGTGTTGGTGGAAATTGTGGGCCATTCTGAAATCTCCCATTGATGCATTAAAAAAGAACCAAATGGAGGGAGTTGAATCTGATGTCGGTTAACGATAGAATAGTGTGAGGTTTGCCAACAACTGATCGTAATAAAGGGCTTAAATTGAGTGAAGGATTTGGCCAAAGAAGATTGGTCAGAACAATTGCAGTAACCATCAATTCCTGCTCTCTTGCAATGAAATGGAATAATTAAAGAATCAACAAAAAATTAGATCAGATTGAATAATTTATTGGCGTGAAATGCAAAGCTGAAAAGAAACCTGAAGAGATGCAGTAGGTTAGTTGGCTAAGAAAGCTCCATGCTTTATACTTATTAGCAGATTCTTGGCAAAAGGTCTTTCATGAAGTTCCAATTCATAAAAAATCAAAAAATTACAATAGACGCGTTTAAAGCAGTTTATTCTGATGGGCAAAAACTTCTGGCAATTGCTATAATCTCTATAATTGCAAACGGGTTCCAAGATACGCGACCCATTTGCGTAGAACCTAACCGGAAACCTAAAATATATGACACCCCAGAAATAATGATGTAGGAGCACTTCAGCGCTCCGTTCGATCTCATTCCTAGTCAGTCGGATTTGCACTTTGGTTTAGCGGAGGGCAAAGAGAGTAAATCTAATTCTAGGCAATCCTTCGTTAATCTCATAAATTAGATGCACTCTTAAGGTATCATAACGAGCACAACTTTATGGTCTTAAAGATTATCGGCTGACTGGATAACTTGGTTCTATGGACTACAGGAAAGCTTAGGAATGCTCCTAAATCAATGGCGTATTGCGAATCAGGGCTGAGATCTGCGTTAGCGATGCCTGTATTTTGTGGCCTGAAGGGTCAACACGGATGTGGCGCGTGAATACGGAGGAAAATACTCGAACCAATTGGTCGAAGTCTGTCTGGAATCAGCTCGACCTTGTTAATGCAATACGATGCATTCGGTTGCACGCATCTTTGCTGTTTACAGGTAGCGGTGGCCTACCATGTCGTCAACGACAGCTGAAATGTTCGGTAGGATTGATGCTAAAGTTGATGAGGATGCGTAATCCAAAGTATAAAATTACAGTAAAAATAAGAAATTGGGCAAGGAAAACATGTTAAAATACCTCCCGTCGTGAATTTTACCTATTGAATGGTACCATAATAGAATAAAACTTAGATTTATTGTAATTTGCTTTCTAACTGCGACATCAAATTCTAAACTGGCAGCTGTAAACTTCCAAACTGAGCCTAGGCCTTGCAATGCAGAGACTCATGTATTGTTAGATATGAAAATGTTAAAAAACCATATGTGAAGTAAAATATACTACGTGTTTTCAAAGATACTAAAGTGGACGATTTCTCTAAAAATAACTTACAACCCGGATTCCGTTAATGACAATGTCCACCTGTAACATGGCGCATGCAGGACAATTATTTGCGCGTTAATTACTTTATAGTGGTTAAAGACTTGCGCAGCATTTGCCACTTATGCACATTCCTCATGCAGCTGAGCCCGGTGGCAAGCCAGGGTCAGGACGACCGGCAGCGGGTTCGCGCGCAATGGCTGTCAAAACTAACCAGCCCATCTACTCTAGCCACTTTACAACCTAACCCCCAACAAATGCAGCAGGGTTTCGTAAAAATGGGTGGTTTGGATCCCGTCTTCGTGAGACTGCAATAGAAGCCACTGTACGAAGGCATTATCGAGCCTGGCCCTCGGTCAGTTGCCCTTGTACACCCAATACTGACTACGAGAATTGAGTTACACCATTAACTGGCAGCCTGTAATACCATGGCTTTTAGCGCATCATGATATTTTCCAAGTGCGTCAAATCAACTGCATTGAAACAGTGCAGTGTTCACCTCACTCTCTTTTCTGTATCCAGTGCACCAGTTCACTGCCTGTGTCTGAGCCATTTGGTATTGGGATTATGTGCAGTGATTGGCAGACCTCATCAGCCCGTTTACGCGTGCTGCACATGAATTTATTCCCGCCTATTGTGCCAAGGTTACACAGGAACAAGGATGGTTGTTTGGAGTTCATGTCCACGAGGATGCCATAGAGGCCACATGAATAAGGAACCCTAGAGCAAAAAGCTTAGTCCTCTAGCCAGTCATCCCAATAAACGATAAGTAAACAATGGAAGAATATGGCTTATACATTTTCAACTGAGGTACAGTCAAAGATCTCCCAAAGTAAACCGAATACTCATGAAATCTCTTTCTTCTCAATTCTGATTTTACTGACCAGCGCATATTACCAAGCCTCTCCAAAAAAATAAGAGTAGAATTGCCTTGAAGATGAAAATTTGGCCTTAAGATGTTTCAGAAGGACATTCATTGCTGCTGTGAGGAAAATTTGCAATTTTATGTCTGCTTCTCTAGGATGCTTCAACCTAAAGACAAAGGTTCCCAAATTTTTAACCTAGTAGTTAAGGCAATAATATTTTCACATTATAGTCTTTATGAAAGCTTATTTTGAACTGATCTAGATGAAAATATCCTTTATGAACTAATTTAAAGCTGGAGAATGTAAACACGCGTCTGTTATTGTCATCAGTTTATAACCTAAGTGCTAATGCATGTCTGCGGGTGTTAGTGGTATTCTGCACAAGGCCGTAGATTTGTAAAGGAATAACCTGTGGGCCAATTTATTTTTTAGTGATCTTAAAGTTTAGCACAAATAAACAATTTTTCCTAAATCCGATTTAAGCCCTAGTAAATTGCCCTTCAACGACGAAGACATATACAGTAACAACTATAATTCTTTATACTTTTAACAAATATTACAGAGAAATACATTTAAATTACACGTGGAAGTTATAATACACGAAAGTATACAACACAAACATAAAGTTTAATTTAGTTTAAAGTAATTAGATTCCTTATTAAAATAGCTGGGAATATCAGGATGTGATTAACTTATGTTTAATTTTAAAAAATTCTTTTCGCTTCACATGGTCATTATAAGAGCACTAATGCAAAATGTATTGTCTTTTGATCTCCCGTCTTCTCATTTCCAATTAGCGTAGGCAGTAGAAAATGGATATTCGACACCAACGTAAGATTCTTACGAGAGTAAAATAAAATTTGAGACGTATGGAATTTCAATTAATTAACAGTAAATCTGACACTATGTCTACCACTCGATATAGCTTTCAAATGTTTATTCATTATAATTGTTTCAAGCAAAAGATTTGAAATAAGAATCTCGTGAAGAAAGTGCAGGTCTCTAATTTTCTACTATCGTTTCGAAAATAATATTCGGTAAAATAATGTAAGGTTTCATTGTAGAAACTCTATGAACGACCATTCTACAATTTATCACATAAACTAGAAGGGTTTAAATGCCCTATAAAAGTATGGGCGCCAACTCTGTCAAGCAGGCCACTTACATGGATGAAAAGCATCTTTCTAGTCGCTGGTGCATCTTTTTCGCGTGTGAGTAACGTATGATTGCTCGGCAATATTTCGTTATGTTTCCTCAATAAAAAGTAAGCTCGAAACCGTTTCAACTGATGATAACTACATCTAAGAAAGAATCCAAGATCATTATCTGTCTAAGTTCCCAAAATTAGAAAGACTTAGTTAAGTTTAATATGGCGATACTATAGCAGATTGCAGGTTTGGTATATATCGGTTTGCATGGGGCAAATGGAAAGCTGACAATAAACGGGAGAGAGCTGTGCGGGATTTAATGGGTTATTTAGTCACAAGTTCAAGAAACTGCCTTCTAGATCGTGCATGCATTTTATCTCAAAAATTGAAGACCTTCTTCAGTTTTCTTTTGTTAATAATTTTTGGCGCTTATATATCAATCAGATTATTCATTTGCCTGGGTCATAATTCAGCCCAACTCAAATCCATCTGAGAACCACCCCATACAATATTTATCTCCCATTGGTAAGTTTCAGCAAATCGTTTTCTTTTAATCTACTCCTTGCAGTAACGTTAATCTAAAATCCTCTTTCTTTACTTAAACCATCTTAAAGTGGCTTCGGATTGCCCCATCTTCACCCAGTGGTTGTCAAATTTTGTAAATAATAATTTTAATTCTAATATGCCGTCAAATGCATTATAGTGCCTTCTCATCAATAGCTACTTCTTGAAGATTTTTAACATCGTTTATACCACTAGTTATAACTTTTACAAAATATGTTCATACGTTGTGAAATCAGCTTAAATTAAATGTGATGAACGAGGAAGTTCAGCAGTTAAACATATTATGTACTTGAAACATGGAACTCAATAATGATCTCCAAATAATAGGTAAAAAACAAGGAAAACGAAGTAGGTCCACGAATTTGCGGTGCAGCTTTTGAAATAGTATCCTTATAGATTGACAAAACGCCTCCTCACAAAAGCTTAGCCAACCGTCTCGCAAACTACAGTCTGAAAAAAGTGTAAAATAATCGAACTTTCTTCTATGAAATATCATGAAAAACCTTTCCCAGCCAAATGCATTGGATTGGCATAAGTATAAGCTGTGTGCATATCATACTTTAAGATTAGGTTAACTTTGGACGTAGAGTGATTGAGTTTTTTTCGATTTCCAAACAATGCTGAATCCTACTTGCTATTACAACTGTAGCAGAATTTCAGCACTTCAAGTTTTATAGTTTCCGTAAGGCAAATGTCAACTTTATATACGCTACTACGCGCAAATCATATAGGGTGGACACAGTTTTGTTGTAGCTCTGAACCATATTATATAATTTAACAGACGCATGAATAAATTAAAATATAGGATGCATGAATTAAAACGTTACATTTTTAAAAGATTTTATGGTTATTATCTAGGTTATAATCGAAAACGATCCACGTTTCACGTATCTGTTTTGAAGAAAATAAAATATTCTACCCAATGCGCCAAAGAAAGAATAATTTTTGAACCGTTTCCTGAAAATGTATTTAAACTTATAAGTGAATCGAAAATTAATAAGAAATGAGCCTACTACCCAAGTAGGACATTTTTGCGGTGTCTAAACTTTGCAGGCGTTTGGCAATAAGCTCGTTGAATAACGCGAAGCCCACCGTGCCCAAGACATTTGGAAAGTGCAATGCACAGCAATTAGTACTACAGCAGAACGTAAATACTCTTTGCCAATCGAAAGCAAATTTTAAATTTCGGGTTAATATTTCATGCCAAAACACATCAACTGTTGTTCGAAGAAAACGCTCAATGTTGATCTTTAAAATTACTAATCAGTGAACGAAGACCTCAAGAAATGCGATGGAAAGATTCAAGATAGAATTATATCACGGAAGGTAATGTTCGGCCTAAATTCAGCAGCTGATTTCTAACCAAGAAAACATGCTTAATTAACTAACAGCTGAGGAAGTACCAGCGGAGATAGGAAAAGGGTATGCTTAAACCTTTTTGCCTCCTTCAGTTAATAATATAATCCAAGAAAAGGTGCATAACCCAGTACAAATGCAAAACAACTGAGGGTAAAATAAATCGAAACAGCGTCGTATAAATGTATCCGCATCAGTGTTGAGTGCCCATTCACTCCCGTATCTTGGCCATATTCATCCTCAACGGCAGGTACATGTTTATCACCACTGTCACCTAATTTGAGCTCGCTTGCTTGAGGAAGGCAACGAAGAGGTGTGCTTTGATAATAATACGAAATAATACCGCAGTTATAACATCGCAAACATTCTGGTATGACGTGAACTGCATCTACGTTTGCATATTTCAGATGTTTATCGAATTCAATGAATTCGAGAACGCTCTGAAATAATAGGCTTTACGCTTATTTAGCTGCACTTATGTAGTCTTTTGCTCTATTTTGATCTATACTAGTTTGTAAAACAGATTTTGATTTGAATAAATGGGGATGACCGTTCGTTTTCTTTTGTTTAATTTTTGCAAATTTCGAAGGAGAACTTACGTATTGAGAATATATTTACAGCATAAAATTCTTGCATTCTACGAAACAACATTTCAAAATTCAGCAAACCCTGTGCTTAACTCTGCTCACACGATTCACAATGGAACAGAAGTGCGAAGCCTGGTATCCAAAAGGCAGTATCAGATTGTGTAACACAAAAACAAAAGAACAACACAAATCAAAATAGTAATTTTTGTGCTGTACGTATTTTGATGAAGTTTAGGTTTGGATGGATTTTCAAAGTGCATCATCTACTCTCGTATTTCCACTAATTCAATCGGTATTTTTTGCTAATCACACTATTATTTCTTTTCTAAATTTTTGGTGAAAGATGATGCGGAACTTGGACGTTACTCGCCTTTGCTTGGAATCTCAGCTACAATGTAGTTCAGCGGAAAAGTAAGATTAGCTTCGTATTTAGCGAGGGCTCGCTCAAGGATGCTTAATAAAATTTAAGCACAAGAGATGCAAAAGCGTGAAACTAGTCTCAATATTGGTCTCAAAACCAAGCAAGGTGTCACGCCATCTTTTTCTTTAATAATCCAATTTTAAAGGAATACAAATGAAACCTTTTAAAATAAATCTGAGCCTAGTGCACAAGTAGTAGTTCCTGACGTAGCATGGTCATCTGAAAAGCATAGAGCAAAAACAATGACAATTAAAACGAAGACAAGGGATACTGGAATGACCATTTCTGGCTTATTAGCCGTCATCAGCCAGCCATACCAAGCCGCAGTTGTCGCGGCACCTGGAATTTACACTCAAGACCTGTTGGTTGGAAGTCCAACGCTCTTACCCACTGCGCCACGAACTCATTGCCTTGTCAATTCTGATCAGGTATACATAGCGAAAACTGCCTAGGAATTCGTATATAATGCTTCTACCGTTCGCTTACCGTTCGCGAAAACTGACTAGGAATTCGGATATAATGCATCTACCATTTAATTAAATGTCATATATTCATTACGATGCCAATGCCAGGGAAAAGTTTAAGTTTAGTCATCCAGACTATATTTTGAGACACACTTTTAATAGGCCGTCCAATAATCCTGAATTTTTTTGGAATTTCCTCTGTGAATATAAATAAATGAACAAATAAATATTTATTTACCACACGCAACTTTTTAAAGCACCTTTACGCAGAATGCCAACTGAGTTCGAGTTCTAGTGAAGGCTCACTTTCAATTTTTATGTTAATGGAGTTGCAAGGTAGCACATACTGACAACGCGTCTACTAGCTGCTTATATGGCTAAATGATACTTCTTAAAGTAGTTTTCCTCTTCTAAATCAAGTCGCTTCTCTAGTCTTGTAGTTAAGAAGTTACGAAGACTGAAAAACAAAAGTCTCATGTTCTTTACCTACCAACTGAAAGACAAATGCATTCGGGAAGAAAAAGACACGATCACTGGAACAAGAGCTTTATCAGCCTGATCTTTCTGATTCTTACTAAAATCCATCATCAGAGGCAGAGTCAGATAAGGGTATTGTATTGCCCAGGTTTTGCAGCATTTATAGAATGTAGTTGCTAGGCCACTACAGGCCTATCAACACTAGCAGTTCCCGAGTGCATCGCAGATAGTTGCGGGTGCTGGGATAGTTGTCTGTCGCAGTATGCAGTTGCCATGTCGTTGCTGTGTGCTAGAGTTCTTTTCAAAATTATCGATTCCCACACTCATCACACGTGGGTTCATGTGGTGCGATGATGGTCCACAGTCGGCTTGCTGCCGGCCAGATTTCATCATCCATTTAAGCTCTTGTGTAATTTGGCTCACCGACATTGGCACCAGGAGCAGTGGCCATCCACGCGTTCTTCGCGTGTTTAACTACTTTGCACAGACAAATTCTAAACACAAAATATGGAGCAGGTCGGTCATTGCGCTTGATGATTGATTGAGGGCCGGAAAATCATGACTCGAACAGTTCACGGCTCACGCAGTCGTCACCTTTAGCGAAAATTTTGGCTTCATCAGACTTGAATATTTGGGCGGGCCCGTAGAATGAGCTGTGACTTGGGAGCTGTCGTTGTTCCTCCTTACTGCTGCTGCGTGCTCGGCCATTCGCATTCGCAGTAGTCTTCCAGTTTCTCTGACATAGTTGCTTTGTCCACAACTGCACCAGACCCGATAAATGACCCCAGATGTTTGTTGCCGCGGCAGCGGGTCTTTTGGCCTCATGATTTGACGCCTTATGGTGGCCTTCGGTCTGTGCGCAACTCCAACGCCAAAGGGTGAGGGAAGGCGGCTGACGGCTTCTGAGACATTCTTTACGTACGGTACTGTGAACACGAATGGCCGAGTACGAGTAGTGAGGAAGAACGACGCCAGCTCCCATGTCGTGGCTCATTCTACGGTACCCGACCACACATTAAAGTTTAATATAGCCGAAAGTCTTGCTAAAGGCGACAACCACGTGAGCCAGGAACTGCTCGAGTCATAGTTTTCCGGCCTTTAATCAATGAGCAAACACAACGATCTGCCTGCTCCATATTTTGTGATAAGACTTTGTCTGGGTAAAGTAGTTAACCACGGGAAGAACGCGCAGGTGGCCATTGCTCCTGGTGCCAATGTCGGCGAGCCAAATTACCCAAGAGCTCAAACGGAGGACGCAATCCGGCCGTCAGTGACTCGACTGGGGGCCATCATCGTACCACATGCAACTAGCTGCGACGAGCGTGGAAACCGACAATTTCGATAAGCACGCTAGCACACAGCAATAGCATCACAACTGGATACTGCAACAGCTGGCCGGTCAGACAACTATCACGCCACCCACAACTATATGCGCTGCTCTCCGGAACTTCCAATGTTAGTAGGCCTGTAGTGGCCTATCAACTACATTCTATAAATGCTGCAAAACCTGGGTGATACAGTACCCTTAGCTAGATCTGCCTCTGATGATGGATTTGAGTGAGAATCTGAAACGTCAGACTAATAAAGCTCTTATTCCAGTGATCGTATCTCCTTCTTCAGGACTTCCTCCTAGAACTCGCCTCTTCACTTCTATTTACAAATGCTTCAGCGTCTATGCAGCAATATAAGTATATTTGATTAATTTAAAATACAATATTAAATTAGGACCGGAATTAAACCATCTTTTTACCTTTTAAGAGACAAACAATATTTTCGAATAAAAGCATGTCCACATTAACCGATGTCATTCCGAAAAAAACGTTTTCTTACTAAATTAATTTAATGCAAAAGTTACGTTAATAGCAGAAACATGTTTAAGAAGTGCATTATAGGAGAGTTGAGCTTGTTATGCTACCTCTTTTGTACGAGAGTTTGTAAGCTGACAACCAGGTGTAGTATTTTTCCTAACGTAGAATAATGCAGTCGGGATAAAGTTTAACCACAAGGACAAGGTCATTTAATTGGCTAAAATGATGAGCCAGGTATCGATGACGATACCGCGGGCTCCCGTTAGATGTGATAATTAATTATTTAGCTCAAAACTATTTACCTAAATCAATATTTGCTCACTTAAATGCTGGGTCTGCTGCAAAAAAATCAATGAGTCTGATTAAGATGATGAATACTCCAGTACAAGTGTCTCTATTAATAAGCGTTTAAAAAGGAAATAATTATGGTAACTGGCTATAAAAGCAGTTCTTCGGTCTTATGCCTTAGACAGGATAAAACTGTAACTGGCAGTTGTGAAAACCCGGGAAGTAGTAAGCTTGCCAATCCAAAGTTGCCCACAGAGGATATTTTCAGGAGAGAACTAAAAGGTGGTTAATCAAAAGTTGGAATCCTAAATTAGGTACTTTTCAAGTCCATTGGTCCCATTACATTGACGAAATAGTCCAGGACATACAAATTGGCCATCAGCCTGATAGTCCCTGTCAAAATAAAAAAAGAATATTTTCGCAGTGTCTCTCCAGTATATTTATGTCGCACACTTTCAAAACTGCAAACAACCACTTAAGTATGGAAGCCTTCCTTGTGTGGATGAGGAAATGTAAAAAAACATCCCGACTACTCCTCCTAGTGCAGGTTGAAACACAATGAGTCTTACTGCTAAATGAGGAGTTGCTGAAAATTTAGCAGTCACTTAGAAAAGGCAGTCAGCATAGAGATGCGGAAGCTCTTTTACCTAAGTCTCCGTCCCTCCGTCCCATCAGCTCCGGATCCATTCAGTTAGTGCGCAGTTTCGACTTAAAGCGGTCAGCGGGGTCACAGCTAAAAGTCCCTCCTCATGATAGGTAGTTTTATCAGTTTAAAATATCACCCCACAACACCTGGCTGACCGTTACCCCATGGCAACTGTTTTCCCCTGCGTATCTAACTCAACCACTAGTACACGCACAATAGGAAGGGCACTCAAGATTGGACCGACAGACCAAATTTTGTGTGCAGACCTCCCCCGTTCCCCCATCCTGCTTGTTTATGGCCGCAAGGCTCACTGTGATGAATTCTTTGCTTGCTCTTTGGAACAAGCTACCAGCCCTAGTTTTGAAAATGTATATGCCGCTGGAGATAAAATCTTTATTTCCATTTGGAACGCCCTCCCTCAAATAGAGCTTTTAAAACCAGACCTTAGCTGCGCAGTTTCGTCCTTAAGGAGGGAAACAGCACGTTCTGCCCAGGAGCCGCACAGTCATCTCTTGGGAACAACCTGTAAAGCAAAGTTATTAAGTAAGTGCAGAAGGGCGAACACAAGTGAAGTACGGGCTTGCTACCTGTCTACTTTGAGGCGTACGAGTTTTCAAACCAAAAGGTTGTCTTCTAAAGAAAATGACAAGAAGAATTTTAAGCTACATGTGAGTAAATTAGATTTCGGTCCACTATTGACCATATTAACACCTGATTGGTATGCATCGTAGTTCTCGGTTGATAAAGTGCTTTGGCTTTAAGATACTGGATAGCTGAAAGTCAAGTGTAGACCATGATCAAAAAGAAGATAACTCGTTGCCTAAAACACCCAGAAAAGCATCGAATCTTCATCAGCGGTAAACGCCCTTCTGTTTATTCTTGCGAGCTAAAATATAAATAAAAAGAACCTATCTTATTTTGTGAAAAAATAACAACCGATATCTCTGCGATTACATAAACTGTTTCTCGAAAGATTATGTAGGGAGTAGTATCTCACGTGCCGATCTATTCTTGACTTGACTCCGCAGCAGTTTATCCATCGTAATAGATAAATAGAACTATTGTTCGACCGAAGACGTAGTTGCAACTTATGCCAGAATTTGCAAACGAAGGTGTGGATCTGCGCGGCACCTACCTCTCTCTCCCTCTTCCTACATCCACCGTATTACAATGGCCAACAACAACTTCGAAATGGCTGCGGATGGACAAGAATGTGGTAACTGACAGTGCTTAGCCGTCCATTTACGATTACCACGCACGTGTTTTTCGAAAACGTCACGGGAACAGGTCTTCCAAGAGAGCATTCCAGACCTCTCATAAATGAGTACCGACATAACGGGCCAAATTAAGACGACTCTGCCGAGGTCTGCACACTTCAAAGGAGGGCCTAGCTACCACGTCAGATGACAACCTTCTAAAGCATGACTACGACACGCCGTGATAATCTAAGGGCCCGTTCAACCATCTATGATAGGGAAAAAAACACTGAATCCGAGCTGACTCGAGCTTCCACCATCAGGTGAGCGAACCAGGTTTACAAGAAGTGAGATCGGGTGCCGTATGCGAGGTGGCTGAAGCCCCATCAAACGCATGCTACATGGAGAATGAACTCACTGATACAGGAGAGGGTACATTATCACGTAACAATTTCAGTCTGACTCTACTGTGGCAGCAGTACCTGTGTATGTGCCATCATCTGATAAATTGTAAGCTTAAGCTTTAGTTCATATTCATAGTTTCAAGAGCATCCGATTTATTATTGCGGTGGAGGTAGTAAACATTTTCGAGAAAAGGTATTTTGGCAAAGATAGGTTAAACAAACGGAATCGAATAAAGGTACGACTGCCCACAGTTGCCACGTGACGTTAAGTCCTTGTATTGCGGGAGGACGAAGCTCACTCACACTCTGTATAACCCCCCAGTACGAATGACAGGAAACAATATGCCCCCAATGTGGTATAGGTTGGCAGTTGTTTCTTTCTACAAAGTTGGAAGTCTAAATTTAAGTTGGATTTAGAACAAGGTAACATAAGCCTAGCAACTGGAAAACGAAAGCAGCCTACTTTTAAAGACATTCTTCTGGCATGGACAGTCATCTAGAACATGTCATAGTGCATCCGCCGGATTAACGTTGCAACTGCACACAACACATCTCCCTGTCTCCCATTAATCACAGAAACCACAACTACCTTAAGCAAAGTTTATCGCAAGCTGGAAAAAAATGTAACCATTTCCTACATCCGTTAAGCATGCAAAAGTCCTCCACACAGTTGGAAGTTATCGGGGACAGCGCTCCACATGGTTGGCCTACGAGTAAGTAAAAATTTACTAACCACTTAATTCCCTAAAATGGCGAATATGACAGTGGAAATGTTAATATGTTATTTTGGAATTTTTGGCTGTCTTATGCAGCATTTCTTCATCAGACAGAAATAAACTCACTTGCAGTCAACCTAATGAGGAGTTAAAAGAGTCAAGTTTGGCAAGACTACGCATTCCATTATTCATCATCAGGTCTATGCAGCAATATAAGTGAGAGTAGCGTAGCAAAAGCTTAAACAGCCAAAAAAAAAGACGTTTTGGAGAAGTGCGTTGAGGGCTACTTTTGCTACTCTAAACTCCCTTATAGTACTAAACAGGCCTGATAATGGATAATGGAAAACGTAACTTTGCCGAACTTGACTTATTGAATGTTAAAATGGATGTAAGCGCTGAACTTAAACAATAATGTGACATTGCTTCACACATACGCTGATTTTCCCGTAATCCAATGAATAAGTGTTTCACTAACTATGCTCTCAGCATTGGCTGCTAAAGCGAAGGAGGCGAAGTGCAGGGTTTGAAGTCGTGCACGAACCCCTGATTAGTTTTTATAAATTTCAAAAGTACCGAAAGCTTTAAGGTGCCGGTTTAGCTGCATCATATAACAAAGCCTATCGATCAAAACAAAAAATATGAGTTATCAGAAGCAGTTGCAAAAGCGATGGAACAAGGATTTTTCACCCACAAACATTCGCAAGGACAAAGTTCTAACAGTCAAAACTTTATCAGAAATTTCGCTGCGTAATTATCACCTTGATGCAATGATCATAACCGCATCGAAGTACAACTCAGCCAAGGCTAAGCGTTGTATGCTGCCAAGTGCGAATTCTGGTCCGAGCTGTCATCTGCCTGCTAATATAAGTGCCACTCGGCTGTACTGTTTGTCTGATTTCTCCAAACGAGAAGCCTAAATTTGCCAAAAAACATCTTCCCCTATGGAGAGTGGGTCCTTCGATCACACCACTTGGAGGTGAAACGTCCATCCACCTCATTGATAGTTTCCACCCATAGTAACCCCAGGTGCATAGAAGCGGCCTGCCATAACCCTTATAATTTTCAAAGGCTTCACCACAATATGTAGTGGTTGGCCTACTCAACTGTCCCTTGTTGCGTTCCTTGGATCCTCTCAACTTACTCAGGCAATTATCCAAATGATGGTTTGTTTCCACTCTCCTGATAGTTGGCGTACTACATGAACGTGCAGTAGCCAGAAAAGCACACCCTTACAGTTATTCTTCTGTTATACTAAGTATTCAGTAGCTCTTTGATTGTAAACTGTCGGTGCAAAGTGGTGGGTTGTCCTCTATCAGAGAGCAGCCATCATCACCAGACCGACCAGCAATGCCTACTTTTCTCACAAATTGATAAACACCTTGAGTTATCACGCGTAGTACGGGACTACAGGTATTGGCTATGACAACAACAGGGGAAGAGTCTCGTTCAGCGACTCCCCTCTAAACAAAAGTGTTCCACAATTAAGAAGTGGTTGAGATCGTGAATGACAACTTGAGTGGCCAAATTTTCCGTTCGGTGTTTTTTTGCCCTATCCACGGGCGCTGGATACGAGGCAGTTTGCACCCGACATACCAGACAGCCATCAAATACCAGAGGTGGGTAGGAAAAATCTAAAGGCAGTATCTGTCGAATAGGGTAACTAAATTATTGTTGTTTTTTACTTTCCCCAGAAATCAATCTCGAATTTGGACTAAATCAGTTAATTGTACGGTCTCTAGGCGCAGATTAAGACTAGAGATGAATAGTTAGCATGAGGTCCATCAGCCAAAGTAGGGTAAGCACGTAATAGTCATTAAACTGCCTACATGATAGGGTTTGTGGGAAACACCATGCTGGCAGCACTGATACTAGATAAATGTCCAGACATTTGTTTTAAATTATGCATTTAACTATCAAATGTTGTCATCGTCATGTTAGATTTCGGTTTACAGTCAAGCAGAAACAAGAGCAAAATAACATTTAGAAACATTATGACCGTCTTCAGGAAAGTATATCGTAGATGATGGAGGAACGACAGGTTAGGATAATCATCTGATAAAATGCCTTTAAAAAACAACCATAGGATTAACACCAATGAAGGTTTGACGAAATTTAAACAGAATGAGCACTCAGCTTCCATTTGCAAAAGTAATTTTCTCGCATCAACATTGAGAGGTCATTGCAATACATGCACACGAGCAATCGCAAATGATTTCAGACTATGCAAGAAAATTGCCCGATGGACTGGCAGCTTGAAACTTTATGCAATCATTTGGAACTCATATCCCTCGGTGGTGAATCAGATGATAAGAGTTTGCTCTTATTTCAAAAGGCCTACTGAAACGGAAAATAAACTTTTTTAATGAAAATATTGGCAATAACCGTTTGCAGTTAGCCCAACATTCGTCGCTCTAATCCATTTGCCATTTTCGAATACAGTTTGCCCGATTGAAGCAGCAAGTGAAGTAAAATAGATATAAAGATTTGTACGACGACTCTTCTACTTGTACTACGCATTGTCTCCATTGCGTTAACGCGGGTTTGTTGCTATTAAAAATTTATTCATTTCAACAGAAGTGGCTTGACTAGTAAAAGTTCGACATCTAGACCTCAAAGTTATATGTTTAGCACTGATCCAATTTGTTTTTGAAGAGGCCAGAGTAATATTTCTTCTGCTACCTCTGTCCAGTTTGATGGTTAGTGCGGACCGTAACTCTGGCCCTTTTGTTGAGTTCTAGATGAATTCGCGTAGTTCTAGTGTGTTTCTTAGGACATTGAAATGCTTTTTGTGAGATCAAACTACTACCAGGAGGTCAAGCGAGCGTACTTCAAAAAAGAATAGAATACGCGAAAACAAATGTGTCGCTTAGGGAGATATTACTGTAAATGCCACTCTCTTGCAGACGCCGCTCAGATCAATCGGCCTGCTTGTAACCTCACGTTCATGTGAAGTTTAGATTGGCACGAGTAGTGTATGGCTTATCGTTGGACAAATCTGAGCATAACAACTACCATCTGGCTGGTCCTAGTTCAGTCCTTTGTCCACTATGGTAGACGCTCATTGCATTATTTACAAAAATGAAGTTTCATACGGAGTTTGTAGTGTAGGCCAAATATTTTTCCAACGACCCGCACATAGGAAAAACAGGACGAATGCATATAAACTGGCTGTTAGTTTTTCTCGAAGTACTTTGATTGAGGAGCAGATATGATGTAAAACTGGATGCGAAAATTTTGGCTCCGATCGTACTTTATCATCCGCTTCTCATCAAAACTGTTTAATATACTTTAGTTTGTCAGAATAAAACAATAGTAAATTTTCTTGGGAAAAGATAATTGGAAAACTCTCCACTTAACTAGCCTTAAAAACAACCCATTACCAAAACAGTCAAGCAGCCTAGATATTAGTTTCGGCTACGAAATGGCTAACGCTGCCGAATTTGCTTAGGTCTGTAAATTCTTGATGTAGTTGCCAAAGCAACCCTTTATTAGATTATAGCAAAAGTCAACAAAAATAAGTGCAGATTTTTCAGCAACAACCCATTAAAAAATTAGCTTCATCAGCATTCCTGAATTTAAAAATTACACCTATTTGATCCTCAACTGAAATGTTGAGTTCATGTACCCTAGGTTGTCCATATAAAAGCAAAGCACAAACAGAAGTAACATGTAACTATTCTTCGTTCACCAGCCAATAAAGTATGAGGAAGATGTGTAGTCTGACTCTGAACGCCCATGCCATCAATTTGCCTCAGGTACACTATGAATTGGGAACGGCAGGGCGAGCCGCAAACGGACATTATATGCATCCGATATTTGTAACCATTGCAGATATATCGAAATGGCTGTTTAAAATTTCTAATGGCTTATTTTTTCCTCTATCCCTTTTGACATGGTGAAGTGGAGCAGTGCACTTTTTTCAACTTCCTAGCGACTCTATTTTCTTGTCAGCAACGACTATAGAGTTGTCATGGATGGAATAGTTAAACATATAAGGCTACTCAACGCCTATATACTGTTTTCCCTTTTGGCAGCCAGGGCGTAAGCATTTGCTCACATGTTTTTCAAAACGTCCTATGTGGGCCTGTAGTTCGTGTACTCCATTGTTACAGGAGTATGAGTAAGAGAGGGAGAGAGAGGGAGGAGGGGTGGGAGAAAGTAAATTGTCATGAGACGGCGGCCCTCCCAGGAGCAAGATGTTTGCAAGGAGGAGAGCATGAAGAAGCATGGATGTGTTAAATTAAACATGCACATGGAACGGTACTAAGACCATCCTCTGGGTTTGCTAGTTGAAATGTGAAGCCCGGATTGGCTCCTCGCACGCCACACGGTAGAGTCGCTAGGCAGGCGGGCAGAAGAAGACTCCGAAGGGACGTTAACTCCTGCAGTTTACGGAATAATCTCCGTTTCTGGGACAGGTTACTACCCCCACCTCTTTTCCACACAACTTTCAAGGCGCTAAAATTAATATTTTATTGTTCTCTCATAACATCAAACAAAATTGCAGTCTATGTTAGCGACTCACCTTTAGTCAAAAAGAAGGAGTTTTTACTCAAACAGGATACTCCGTTATATGGAGGCCGTTCTGCCAGCAGAATACAAAACATCTAATAGATGGTAAGAAACGATATATACACTTTAAGTTTATCTCGTTTAGCCCTCATGGCAGGAGTCGAAAAGCCCTCATTCGGTGATTCTAACAAAAACCTGCAAATTAATTTTATTGTGGACACACAATTATCCCTTTTCACGTGCAGTCTTCCTAACAACATATTCTAGTTGACATTATTGCAGTGATTGGTATTATTGCTATTATCTTAATTGGAGTTTGTAGTGAAAATTAAATATTGGTATTTGACTAAAAATAAATTTGAAAACCATGCCATGCTTTTTAAACAGTGGTCATTTCTTTTCTTCTGTAGTATCTTTGGGGTGGCAGTCCCGATGGATTCTACGTAATAGGAATTTTCTCAGGAAAATGATGAAATTTCGAGAATTAGCATGTGTAATGAATATGTTGTTATTTTGCACAAATGGACACACACCGGTTCACAAAGACTCCAAAAGGGCGTTCAAGCCTGTCCACAACCTCTCCCATTAACGTGCGCCCCTGGTTTACTCTGAAAAGTCACGACTTGTGCATGTGCACGAATTTGAATTATGGAGTAGGCTGATGTGAACGGTACGACCGACGCACAGCTTTTACCCAAATGAATCTATTTGCGCTGACTTTTGTTCGATCACCGATGTTGCCCATATGTGTGTCCGTTTAAAGTGCGCTGACCTAATTCTTCGTCACATTCTGTATTAATCTTCATTGTCTCAAATAATCAACCTCAGGAAATAATTTTCGTGTTTATTTACAAATCGCCATTTTGTGAGTAGAATTTCCTATAGGAAATAAAACAACACTTTTGATTTTCTTGAATACCACTTGAGAGTTTGACCGTAGTTCCCAACGGTATCCGCAATGGGCCCTATAAGCGCAGGAATGGTGTCTCGTAAGTAAAATTAGTCTATAGTTGTTGTCGATGTGAGCGACATCTACTCCACTATCTTCTCTCTATTACACAGGTCCAGGCATCAAGACAGAGTTCAGAAAATCAGAGGAGGGATCGTCCGCGGGTTGGCGGTCACGGCATGAGCTTGCATCTAGGCAAGCCACTCCATCCCCATATTTGGCCCTTTCACGGGTACGCATTGTCAAAACGCACGCCAAGTCCTTATTTGGCATCCACGTTGGTCCAACTCATCGGTCACGGTGACCGGCTGTAGGGGCGAAAATATCACATATAACACTTATAAGTAATTTTCAATTTATACACATAAGATGGATCTCCTTTTAACATTCACCTGAGCTTAATTAAACCGGTATACAAACCATCTATCCAAAATCACTACAGGCCACAATTTTCAGCGAAATAATTTGAAAACTATCTCTTCACAAACAGTTAGACGACCATAGAATGGACCTGTGCGAGCTTTACTCAAAGACGAGTCAGACCATTAATATATGTCGATTACACTCTAAGGTCTATAAGGACTGAAAAGAATACATAAAAAATCATTTGAACATCAAAAGACAAAGCTAGCGATAGGCATGGCGCCTATAGAAGGAAATGTAAATGTGAGAACTAAAGCTCTCTAATTAGGTGTTGTCGCCAAAGCAATCACTAAGGACTTGATTTAATTTAACTGATTAAAGTCCTGCGTCGTTTCGCTGTCTAGTAGGCTATGTGAATAGAATTATTAGCAAAAGGTGCCATGGTGATATTCTATCTCATGTTTAAGTTATAGACCGTTGTTGATAAGAGATGTTTTCTCGACAAAATTGAAGAAAAACGTGTTTGCCTAAGTGTTCTATGAAAAATTACACGAAACAATAGAAACTGAGTTTTTATCTCCCATCTACTCTGCAAATGCTTCCCTTTCTGTAAGTGTAATACCGTTAAGAAGACATTATTCTCCACATAGTTTGGCCATTTTGAAGTGGCGAAATACTTCGTTTTTTTGCACTTGACCTTCAAATAATAAATTAAATAAGGGGAGACATTCTGTTCTACGTCCTTTTAAGGCACTGTATAGCAAGTGCATTTTTCATCCTCAGCCAAGCTCCGTCCAGATTTTGCATTGGTGAGATGCAGAAAACATACATACTAGGGTTTTAACTTGTTTTCTTAAAAGCACTTTTGTCTGCAAATATGCAGGTTACTGATTGTCAATAATTATACAAAAACATCGATTTAAAAAACATTTAAACTGTAAGAAGAAAATAAAATGTAATCGAATAATATCATAAACTGTTAAAAAGCCTGTTTCAACGGCGTGAAATACTTCCCATTATAAAAGTATATTCATTCGAATTTTGTACGTCGGGGAGCGCTCAAAAATTGAAAGTTGCCGTTCATTTAATTTTTATACTTTTATAGAATTTTACGTAATTTTATTTTGGAAGCAAATCTAAAGACACCTGTAGGCCTAGAACAGCACTCAGTATATTATTAAGTAATCCCTGAGCCTACATATATCTGAATGGGAAGGTCCCTACAATTTAAGAGAAACCGTTTTCAATTGGGCATATTGAGACTCACAGGTCACGACGTGGGGCCACATCCACGTCACACCCGATGTATAGAGTATCATACCAAGTGAAGTTTGATAGAAAACCTTCTATCTCCAAGAAGTAAATTATAGTTATATCATTATGAACAAAGAGGCGAGCCTATTTACGCATAATCACCTAAGTCTGTAGATTTATTTATACCCAAATGTACTATTTTATGCCATAAAAATCATTTCAGTGTATGAGGTGTAAAATGATATTTTGCAAATTTAATTCAGATTCTGGAAATATTCTTCGAAAATATTTGAGCCATTCATTTGTGCCTGGCATACGCACATTGCTGCAGGTGCTAGGTAAGCAACTCTGCCAAATGGCTGGAGTGATACCGCGCAACCGCATCATATGTTACTCGGGTTCCAAGTTTCCCATGGGAGCGAAGATATGGTACAGAATCCTTTAAAGATTTTTTAACATGGACTGAGGAAGTCAGTGTTCTCTATAAGGCATTATAAATGTGGTTTGTAAGGCTTATTTAAAGGACCTTATTTGAATTATGAAACTTTAACACACGTTGTTTAAGAATGGTTGGTTTTCTAAAGCAAACACACCTGACCTATTACTCGTGTATTTATCTTGATTTTAAAGGTCGGATATATTTTATCACAATAACGAATTCATATTAGAATTAGAATTTCTTTCCGGGGTCTGAATTGGAGTAACCAGCTTTGCAGTACATCTGACTAAGGCTTGCAACAAATACTATGCTCGTATTGGAATTTGACCTTTAGTAACTGAGCAATGAGAGATTTATGCATACAATACGACTGTTGCCATTTATAGTTATCATGATAATACTTGACCACAATAAATTGATCGTAATAGATCGAAATGATCCCAAACAAACCTGCATGGCATCCAATGCCATACCATTTCTCGTACTAACCCAAATCAGGATGTACTTAACTGTTTTTTGGGATAACTATTTAAGTAATTGTCCGCAACAAAATACTATAAGTTTGTAAGGTGAAGTTTACAAGTTTAAAGTTTTCCAGCCTATTTAAAATATATAAATATTTCGAATGCCAAATAAATTAACTTTGTGTTATGTACAGGCGCATCATTGTTTTATGGCTTTATCGAACATGCCATCTGCTTCCCGTCGCAACCATCAGCACTGGACTGTGCGTCCGTCTGAATGTGTGTGTGTGCCTGCTTTTGTTCGCGAAAGCGCCTAGTTCTTGACATCACAAACAATGGTAACTGTCAGAAGAGCAGCTCACGGGGTGGGCGGTTTCGATGGCAGAGCAGTATTTGGGGCGACGAATTCGTTTATCCTCATTTTGTTTCCTTTCACTTCCAACCCTTCATGATACTTTTGCTGACGGAAGTACATAAGCCCCTTCAGGTTCGATGTTGGGTGAGGCTTGTGCGAGTACGTGCTCAACAGCAACAAAAATGCACCTCATCGAAAACGTTGTGAAAATCCTTTATTTCGCTGAGCTTATTTCGCATAAAACTGGGCACGTACTAAGGAGCAAAAGGATATCCTAAATTCTTGTATTTAATTGGCCGAGTTATTTTGAGGCCCACTGAACACATCAACTTTACTTACGAAGCCTCCCTAGCTGCATTCCAAATCCAAAACTAGTAAGTTCAAAGTGTGAAGCCATGATACTTAACATACTCCAATGACCTCTAAACTATTTTTGAGATTCTTTGCCACTTTAAAAAAAATCGAATGGTTAACAATATTGCGTATACTGGATTTTTCGAATTTTCAGTTAGCTAAGCAACAAGAAGTCAAACAGAAAGGTATTTAAAACAACACGGCCACTCAGGCACCAAACTCAATGACCTGCTGAACTCCTTATGCGTTAAAAATGTATCATAACTTGTCGAAAGACATCTAAAAAAACACCAGATACAAGTAGCACACCATCCCGCATCTACCTTACGCTAACAGATTGTACACCCTGAGGACAGAGTTGGCTATCTCGATAGAAAAGGTGTTGTCTACAAAATTCCATGTTCCAGTTGTGATGCCGTTTATTGTAAGCAAACTGGGAAATCCGTGACTACCCGCATACATGAACATCCGTTAGCGGTCAGAAGACGAGACCACCTTTCTCAGGTTTCCATGCACAAACTGGGCATACATTCGCACGAAAGAGCACTCGGATTGTGGGAACCTGCCCAATGAGAAAAGGCCGTTTATTCCTGGAAGAAATGCCCTCAGATGAGGCATACATAAATCGGCATACCGATTTAAATGCCACATACAAAATTCCCGAGGACAAATTCAAATGCGCACTGCCAAATATGGCGAGATGACAAACTGCACTTAACGCATATTGGCGTAACCATTACCCAACCGTAGAATTCTCTGTTAGGCACTGTTAATTAGTTAATTGTTATTGTACACATTCCAAAGGCTGACGACGAGCTGGGGCATTATTTTCACAAGTTTTAACATTTAAGTTGGTTTTTACCAAAGAAATGTATCTCTCCTAATTGAATTTATTGGAATGTCGTTATATGTATATATATATATTATATATATATATATATATATATATATATATATATATATATATATATAGAAAAGTGTATTTGCTCTGCAGAGTATGGGAAAATTGCTGAGATATAAATTCTAAAGGAATGGATGCAAAATAGCCTCTGGAATAGCCTAAATATTCAACATTTATGTTTCAACATAGCTGGCTAGTTATACTTCTGGCTTGTCCATAGAGGTTCGTCTCATAAAGTCCGCTTTTTCCACTGGGGGATATTAAATTGCATAAACCCCTATAAGATCTCTCTGACATCAGTTACTAAAGAAGTTAAAAAAATTCCTGTTTACGTCCAGTTTTCAACTCCACCACTGATGTTATAATAAAAGGAACGATTTGAAAATCTGGTGAAAAAAGCCTATGTAATAAATAAAAGAAGGCTTGTAAATATGTTATTTGCGCTCGAATACCTCTTGTTTGCGGTAAACTAATACACCTCACTGCAGCATGTAATAAAGAAACGTTTATTTTTATTGTTGTCAAATGGAGCCGATTAACATGTGTTGGTATGATTAAGGAAGGCGTTTCATCAAGCACCGGAACAATTTAGTTTAATGCGTTGTCACGCTTGCGTAGGAATCAGAGACAGAAGCAGTAAAATAAGCGGAGGCAGTTATATCGAGGATTATTACATGCCGAAAACGTATTGCCGACAAAGAAAAGCGAAACTGGAATGTCCAGTGACTAATGACGAATAATAAGCCAGAACTGACTATTCTAGTCTCCTTTACCTTCTTCAGTAATAAAATGCTGCCTATGATATACGAACAACTGTGAGGTTGCTGACGGGTTTCGAGTGCGGGACGAGTGCGTTCCGTAATGTGGTCAGTGAACAACCAACTACAAGTCAATATCTGTGTTTGTCAATCAAAGAGCAGTCAGGTATGCGTGTAGAGTACTGGGCTGGTGGCTGTCGACGACAGAAACAAGAAAAGCTCAGAACTGACTGAGACCCGGGTTTCCGATGGGAAATCAGTCAAGCAATGTATCTATCGGGCACCGGAATACGGAACCCTGTGCAGTCAATACCAAGCCACCATGACTAAAATTTGTTTGGCGACAATCCCTTATAATTGCTGTCTGTCTCTGAGATGGTTTTAGCTCTGACAATGGATTCCTGCAAGAGTTTGAAAGTTCCATTTCCGGCGATCGACCAGTCTTCACCCGTATTCATTATTTGTAGCGTTTGCATATGGAGAATTCATTAACATTTTAGGTCAGCGTAAAAGTGTCTGAAAAGTAATAAACACCCCATAGAAAGCATTGAAATTTGCGATTGTGTCACCTATAAAGTTCAGAAAGACAGAGGCATAAAAATGTTAGCAGCCATATGGAACTTTGTGTTTAGTATGTCACACCTTTTACTCAGATCTGGTTATCTTTCCATGTAAATTGTCCCTACCCTATACAAAGATTTCTTTGTACTGGGCTGAAAGTTTTTCTGTGCATGCTGTTTGAGATACTTTCTTAATAATACCCGGTGTCTTGACACCAGGCTCAGGTGGGGAAGTGGAGCATAGAATGAGGTGGATGTAGCGCAAGTCATCGTAGATGTACCACCTACTGTGAAGCATACGCTGTAGATCCTCGAAACTGACGGTCAAAATGTCCTTTGAAGCAACACCTACTAGGATTCAGGACGATAAGTGATCATTAAGTTTTGATTTCCATTGACAAGGTAGATCCTTTGCGAAAATTGATATGGTAATGGTCGTCAGTTATATAAAGAGAGAATATTTTTGAGAATGGAGGGGCTTGTCCTGGTCAGTTCTTAATTTTTATGGTCTTCGATCATCCTTTTTTCTGCTGTTATCGATGCGGTACATCTGATGGTGAGGGTGTGTTGCCCCCAGACACATGCAAGGATACACACATAGCCCTTCTTAGCAAAGCGAAATGAAAACAATTTCCGTTGGTAAAGCTGATCGGTGGCCTCACTTGCATGTTACTTTAGGCATCGTATATAGTTATCGTCACGGGACGAACCAGAGACTCTTATCTCTGCGATTCGTAGCTCATTTTGTTTTGTCCTGGACCTATATTCGCGTGAATATTTTGGCCTGCCATGTTTAAAGCCGTTTATTTTATATATGAGGTCGATAACCTTTAGATAAACTGGAAAACAAGACAAGGTCTTGTCAATTGAGCAACTTAAAGTTCCTCTGTTCTTGAAGGTTTTTCAAGGTTAACCCAATGCTAGATAGTTTTTCAGTGCGTTGGTCCTACCAATTTTGCCTTAAACTAGAGGATAGTAGATGAAAATCCTCCAAGATTGACGCCAGTTTTTAAAGTCTCTCCCTTCAAAACATGAGAATAAAAACCCACCAACGATAAAACTATTGATCATCCGCAAACTCCGTGTAGGGTAAAGACTATCGACTCTTTACCGTAGCCCAAGTCTTGACCATAATTGAAACCTTGACTTTATCCTTTAATATATCTCTTACCCGGACATAAACTAAAACGTTCCTTAAACGAAACCATTACGTCAATCTTAACTTCAAATTCGCTCAAAAATAGGGTTAGTACCCAGGAATAGAGTGTCCTTTAAAAGTGTTATGCCCTTCTCTTCACAGATAAACATTGTTTTTGAAGGTAATCAAAACCTTTTTGAAAAGTCCTATAAAATCTTTCTCTTCACTTATGCGGCGTAAATGAGTTCAATGTCTTCAAGATATGATTTCAGTAAGAAGAAACCCGTTCAAAAATCTAAATAAAAACTAAAAGTAGTATCTCTCTGATAAGGATTGAAGTGTACAAATACTTACAATGTGTAATAACGATCGGGACTTGCTATGCGTCGTTGTAGCGAAACTAATACTAAAGTCTTCATCATAATACCACTATTAAGCTATACTGAAATTTAAAATTAAATTTAAAATTTTGTTTAACTGTTGCCACGACATCTGCAAAATCGCCAATTTTATTTCATAATCAAAAAGGCTTTTTCCCATCACTGGAGATAAGGAAACAGGAATAGTGGTCAAGCTATCTGTGGATGGAATTCAAAAATAACCCGGTTGACCTTGGGATGGCTAACGAGTCGGTAGCTTGTATCTTAGCCCATCGTTTCAGTAAAATCAAAGTAACCAGCATGATTCTTAGTTCAAGCATTCAGCTCGAAATAAGGGAACGTGAATTGAGTAACCCTGTATCCGTTAGTCACTCAGATTGGAAAACGGTTTTGAAGTACTATTAAAAGATGATGCATTGTCATTACGTTTCTCGAAAACAGTCATATGGGCAAGCTGTCTGACACAAATTGGGATCTCGGTAGGCCTTCTTACCATGTGAACTTTAAAGAGGAAGAGCGGAGAAAGCTGGAACAGGAGGTTTTGGAATCTCTCTCATGCACAACAACACCCAGAGCTCCGAGCAGCCCTCACTGTTGTCCGCTCTGGTGAGGCGTTTCAAAGAAAATGCAGTGCATGAGGCAGATTACAATCATGTTCTAGCGATTGACTCGTCATCCTAAAATATATATTTTTGCTTGTATGTGTACTCTCGTCATATATAATCAGATATACCGAGGAATATTCCAGTAGGTTAGAGTATTAAATGGATGAATTAGGTGGTGCGTTTGCTGTAAGGAAACTACATGTTCGCCGAATATGTTTATTCTAAAATAATAGAACAATGATTTGCATTTTTAATAAGATGTCATATATTTTGTTTCGCAGCATACAAAAGCACCTTTTTAAAGTTTTTATTCAAGGATCTGGCAGTTCTCTACTATGAAATACAAAAGAATGCGTTTTTATACGGAGTAACAAACTAGCATATAGCTTAAGTAGCAAGCTAGACGCTGCTTTTCATATAAAGGTTCGCCTTTTTTCTGCCCCTGAATATCAGTGCATACATTGTATGCTGGTAAATGATAACAAAGGATATTGTGAATAAGAAAAATGAAAGAGAATAGTTTTATGACGAGCCAACCTCCAGCCACGCATGACAGTGCAACTGATGTGGCGCAGTTATTGATGTCTTTCGAGTTTAATATTTTTCAGAAATTTAGATATTTTACCAAAAAAATCGTTGAACTACAAACAAAACTAAAACAAGAAATGTCAAATTCTATGATGAATTTAAAAAAATGGTTATGCAGAATTCTATAGGAAAGATGAGGTGACATTTAGCAGGTAAGCATAAGAGAAAATTTAACGTAAATGACTAGTAATCTGTGAAAATGGATGCTTTCAGAGCTTGAAGACAGTAAACGTTATGAAAGACCTTTCGCGGATGATCAATAGCTTAAGAAATTGCTCTTCCTAAAAATTCTACAAACGTTTGCCATGGTGAAGTGTGGCAAACAAAGTTTGCGGGGCATCCTTAATTATTCAGTCAACGTCAATGATTTTTGTAATCAGAAGGATTAACTCCCTGTTTGCAAGAATGAGCTTTATTAAAATTCTGGTTATTTCAGTCATCTGTTTAAGAAACTACTTCGTGCAGCCTGTGACGTAAACGAAAATACTTGACGGACAGCTAAAAATTTGCTTATGCGGAATTTTCACTGTCGGTGAAATGTCATATGATCAATGATACCCTGAAAACATCCCTCGGCACTCCTTTAGGAATTTAAAAATATGTGCTCAGATAATAAAATAGATATATCCTGTTAATCCCTTTAACTTGAATTCTTTTTTGACTTCGAATATTCATCATTTAATGTTTTTTTAAAGTGATAAAATAATATGATATGCCCCCTGAAGTTATCTCCTTTCGAGTGTAATAATAAAAGTTATCTTTAGCACATACCAAAACTCTACGTAGATAGCGTAACGGTCGATTCGAGCCCAAGAAAGGTATTTCACGTTCATGACAGAGCGAAAATAATCATTTGACAACTTTTTTAAATGGGATTTACAACTCGTGCGCAAACATAAGATAACCATATGAAGGCTTTTGTCTCCTGGATGAAATAATTAATTAATATTGATGCAATATAACATACAAAACCGCCATAGTTTTCTTTTAAATCAGGAGTTAAGAGCTGCTATTACTACCTAATGTGCGTTTATGCGTACCTTTCTGCATGTGTAAGTATTTGAAGCTGAAAGGTAATGAACGCAGGGCTATATACAGAAAATTAGAATGAAGTTGATTGGAATGTGGTGGGTGCATTATCTTGAAGTAGCAGCCTTCGGACCGAGTTTGAATATGACCCTTTTGACATCCGATTTGAAAACGTGTCATTGGTAGGTGTTTGAAATAAGTTGGTTCTTGCGAATAGTGAAACAGGCTATAAGAACGCATACGAAGACAGTAAAAATGAGTGCTGTTCCCAAGATCAGCAACAACGCATGTGAACTGAGAGTGTGCACCCCGCCTCCGGAGTCCTCAGTCGTTCCTTTTGCGCTTAAACTAACTGGCAGCTTAAGAGAGTGTCTATTGAGGCTGGCATGCCGTCGGCTGAAATCTCGCAAGTGATCGTAACCATAAAAGCCGTCTGCGGTCGCAGTTTTCAACTCACGGGCTGAAAAGTTGGGATTAATTTGAAGGCAGGCATCAGAAAAGAGTTGACGCTGTTGACCTCCATCTAAAACACGGATGAAGACCGCAGTTTTCACACCGCTATTCAAGAGCTTCTCTTCCACCCAGATTCGACCGTCATCGAAGACGGAAATATCAGTAGCGTTGAGAAGTATTGTGTCGGCTGTCACGGCCGGGTAGTAGGGAGGGTTGTCTAACACAGTAAAATGCGTTGTCCGGTTTTCACCGAGATCTGGATCAAAAGCTCGCAGCTGGGTCCAGAAGCCTGACGTTGTCTCCATGCTGTAGTACCAGGGCATGCGATCGAGCAAAGTCACTCCGTACTCCTTATCCTGCGCAATCAGTGTCTCCGAAAGGGGATCCACGAACAGAGGCGGGTTATCGTTAACGTCGAGCAGCCGCACTGCTACCTCATGTAGTCCCGTTAAACGGAAGGGCATGCCTATATCGGAGAGCTTGATGACCAATACAAATCCGTCAATTAACTCTCTGTCCAGGAGAGGGTAATCCACCGCTAAAACAGAGAGTTCGCCGGAGTAAGCGGACAAACGAAAACGGGGTAGTCGGGGTGGGGACCTATGAAAGATATTACCAGTTAGGTGGATATCGCGCAGCTCATAAATCACAGTCCCGTTGGCCCCAACATCTGCGTCGGTGGCCTGCAGGGTGAAAAGGTAGATCCACACAAGGCTAGGAGAGATGTTGGGTGACCTGCTGTCATATTCCGTAATGTTAAGGCCATAGTCTAAAACAGGTGACGGTAGACTGGGAGCGTTGTCATTGACGTCAGTAACAGTTAGGATTACAGTCACAGAGGCCCTCTGTTTAGCGCTGATGGAGTAAACCTCTTCCAGCTGCGTTTCATATCCTCCCAACTGCTCACTATCCTCTTCAGCTTCGTCAATCGCTGTGAAGACGCATATCAGTTTTTCAACTCGTTCTCTATCGATGCCAAAGGGCAAGGAAAGCTGACCTGTTCGTCGATGGACCATGAATTTCTGACAGTCAACTGAAGTGACTGGTTCAGCCTTTGCAAACTCCACTTGTCCTGCTTGGTTAACCGTAGTGAGGGTATAGAAGTCATTGATGGGGCGAGAGGATTCCTCCACCTTGATGTGCACTTCGTTGCTGAGGAAACGAAATCTTCGTTCCTCGGGGAGGGACAGTCGTAGTAGGAGTCGCGATTCTACCGTGGAAGCTTTGCTAACGCATATGACTGAAAAATTTAACCGCGCCAGCCCGCTGACGCATACTGTAAAAATCATCTGCAAAATGATAACCCTTTGCGATTTTCATTGCAAAGGTCCTCTTTTTTAAAATGATCCCAGCTTCAACCAGGTCTAACTCGAGGGAAATGTTGAAAGTACGAGAAGGCCTCAGTGAGCAGGTGCCCTGTTTTGCTTCTGTTTTCATCGCCATCTGCAAGCCAGATTAGTCCTAGTATGGTTTCACTGTCGGCAGCACTTGGAATGAACACGACAAGATTGTCGCCGCTGATTGGTTCACCACCTAAAGGTTTGAAGATTATGCTGGGAGCTCTTCTAGTGACGTCATCCAGAAGGGCAATATTAAGTGTACCATGCGAGGATTTCCTAGGGGTTCCATGATCTCTGACGCATACGTGAAGTCTCATTTTCGATTCAGGGTAGTTTTGGAGGAAAGTGTGAACCATAACATCGCCGGTCAATGGATTCACGCGGTAGAAGCTACGTCCTACTGTAGTGGCTGTGAGGTTGGAGTCAACAGATTCAGTACAATCGGAGCCTATCTGATAGGTCAGGCGCCCAGCGCTACCTCGATCCTTATCAAATGCCCGTAGACGGATCAAAGAACTACCCTCTGGTGTATTACGAGGTATAGAGAGTTTATACTCGTTGCGCAAATCAAACTTTGGAAACTGGAAAACCGGTGGGTGATCATTTTCAACTTTTAGGGAAATAGTAATTGTCAAGTAAGCCAGATTCGTAAAACCTCTCTTGCTCCCACCCTCTGCAATGAGAAAGAGAGTGAATTCTGGACGCAATTCAAAGTCGAATGGACGCAAAAGTAACAAGCGCAGGCTGCATCCCGAGCTATCCGCGATAGCATTTTGACAGATGAGTCCAAATTGAGGCTGACCTCTGAATGAATCTGCAGGGTTGCGGCCTCTGTCAGTCCAGTTGTCATCCTGCTGCGGGTCGAAAAGACCGTAACTTCTGATTCCGTTCTCTGCTTCGTCTAAGTCAATTGCCTCTGGCAAATGAAAATGTGCTCCCACGGGTGTAAGCTCACTGAGCGTTAGGTTCAATTGATCAGTCTCGAAGAAGGGAGGATTGTCATCAATGTCCTGAATAGTAATCTGAACGTTAATCCAACTTTCCTGTAAATCAGGAGCGCGCACCACAATGCTCAGCTCCACTCGGCAACTGGGGGTTGCTTTCGGGCGTGACATATTTGCGTAAGCTATGGCCGACCATTTCAGGTTTGCAAAAGGGGCAGGATTTGTCAGACGTCGCTGTAAATTTCGGTTTTTTTCGACGTTTGTAATTGACGTGCAGATGCTTTCCCGGTTGAGTCGTTCGGTCGTAAAAAGGTCACCCGTCGATTCATTTAGTCGAAATCCATGTCTGACGCCCAGCATTATCCGAATGAAATGGTGAGTCTCGCTTGTACCAGGTGACTCAGCGGAGGGAAATATGTTTGCATCTCGCAGTGGGTTTCCAATAAACGTTTCTGGGTCACACTCCTCTTTTACTGTATAATAGACGGCTCTTGTAGTAACAGACGTCGATTCGGCACAAAAGAAAAGAAATGAGAGACTAATACTGTAAATGGCCATATCCTGTGTATGCCACGGTTTTAGCACATGCCTTCATCAGACACTTAAGAGGTAACATACTAATCCAGAAGAGAATAGCTGTAAAACTTACAGTTAGCGTGAATTTGAGATTAGCCAATTGGTCGACATGCAGATGGCAAGCGTTGAACCACTGAACCACGCTCATAAATAATCAGCCAATCAGCAACGTCTGCAGCACTTGGTCTCAAAAGTGTCACCACGAGGGTCCAAAAATGTACACAATACTTATTTTGGCTGTTCATGTGAAGGGTAGTCATGTTGCTCATCCTTTGAGATTGGGGAGATAAAGCTTTAAAAAACCACAAGAACTACTGCGAGAAAAGACAACTAGTAGTTATGCGTAGGTGGCGAAACCTGTGGCAAGGGAAGGTGTAGCTATGTGTGTCGCATAGCTGAAGATATCCAAACATATTCAGATATTAAAAGAAGAAAGTATGGAGGCAAATTTGAATGATCGTATGATACATGAAAGGATCACAGTTATGAAAATTTAAATAAATTTTGTATGCAAATCGAAAGCCGCTTCATTATCACGTTTGCCGTTAGGAAACCACACGTATACACATTGGACAAAGTAACAATATATAAATATATTGCTAGTTATATACTTTCACTATTAATAACCCTGTTCACTCACACTTCATCTCCTGGATTTAATTTTTGCTATTTTTACTTACTTTGAAATGCATTTTTTTCCAGAACTTTCCAAAGGAAACTTTTAGTAGCATACAGATAGTTGCACTTCTCCAACTAACTATAACACAAGGCCTACTGTAATATAGGAATTGCAAAAAGAGATTTTTAGTAAAAAAGGAAAAGTCAGCTTTGCACTGCCTGTTTGCTGTAATACATCAAAAGTCACCTTGTAAGAAGCTAGTTTTGGAGAGAATATTAAAAACAGTGCTCTACCACATTTGTTATGGTGCTTTTTAATCATTAACAACATAGTACGGGTAGCTAAGTTTAGTAAATAAACTAAAATGGAGGTTATTTAACCTGCAGTTGAGATCGGTGGCACAGGTTTGGAAGAAGTGACACAGTCAATGGGAACAGACTCTAGGACCCCCCTGTTCATTTATCTGTAGGAACATTTTGGGCATATCACTGATTTAAAGCTACTTATAAGTTCAACGATTTCTTCTGACCTCGCTTATAATGTTTAAACTATTATCTAAAAATACCCTAACTCTGCAGTTCATAGTCATACGCAAACCTTTTAGGTATTATTCAATTGTTTGTCTGTTAAGTCAATAATTACTGTAAAGAAATTGAATAGTTGAACTATTTTCAAGGAGACTGTTTTACCGGAGGAACAAAAATCTGCTAAACATTTTATTGAACAATGTTTGATAGATATGTTGTTTAAAAGGTTTGTGGCCAACAGACTATTAATGGGATTGGCCAGTCAGCGTTTGATTACATTTGTTTCTACAGGCAGGATCTTAGCTAATCGGAATGTGGTTTCTTTTATTTTCAGGATTCAGGAGTCAAAATATGAGTTAATTGGAAAGTGTTCAAGGCATCCTTGCTTATATGGCATGCGTATTCGCAGTAACCACAGTGCAACCGTCGAGGATGACGATATCCACCGAATGATCCACAGCATGGTGATGTAGGGACGGTGACCCACGCTGGATTATACTGAGAGTAGACTTACAATGCATCCACCTCACTTTCTGTTCCACTCTCCCATCTGGGCCCGTTGTCAAGCCAGATTCAAGAAGACCGGAGATGGGATAGTGCGCAGACCCATGCACTGTGGCCTAGAACGAACAAGGACCCAACAACGAGGAGTGGCTCGGATCCCAGCTGACTGGGAGTGCCATAAAGGCAACATTAGGAATGATCCTCTGCAGACTAATTTTCAGTCCGGGGACCAAGGTATCTCGTCAGCTGGTAACCTTGCAAAGTCACGGCTTTTTAGCACACCGTGTAGGCTTCAAGCGCGTCAGAATGTTTAAAGGAAAAAGTATGCGCTAAAACAATTGACTGGACACCGTCCAAGCCGGTCAGTTGTCAGATGCGGGTGCGGGCGCATTGGCTGAACGGGATGGCTAACCCGTCTGGGCACGCCACAGCACGACCTGGGCCCCTAACGCACACACCAGCCTACTGGTCAACTGCCCATCACACACCAGAGATACTGGGCTGGCGGCGTGGTGTAGTAGAAAGGATGAGTTGGTAACCTTCAAAGCCACGGTGCTAAGTAAACCATGGTAATCTCAACTGCAGCAGCTTGAACTGAGGGGCTTGTGCGATGATATTGAGGAGGCTGTGTGTGCGTGTTGATAGAGTTAGTGTGCAATGATGGGATCTAGTCTACGGCGGTTTACTGCAGTTATTGTGGAGATGCATGTGTCCTCTCGGACACATGCGGTTTGTGTCGATGAACGGGAGCAGGGACAGGTGGTGGAGGCAAACGCGGTGGCTTTTGGTTGGGGCCCCAGGCACTGATTTGCTAGTCTCAGTACGATGAATATACAAGTGCCCGACCAGGCCGATGCGTGTTGCGAAGGTTTGGTTGCAGTGTGGACAGCTTGGGACCGAGTACACATCACTGGTGTTTGCGGTGTTGTGATGGGTGTTTTAGGGTGCGTCATGATTTTGTGCATGGTTGGTTAGGGCAGGAGCCGTCTCAATAGATGTTGAGATGATTATGCTGGGGAAGGATGGTAACAGGGGATCGGGAATACCCTTAGGGTTGTAGATGGGGAAACATCACTTGGTGTCCTCCTGGTGTTGAAGTTGGTCCGAAGATGTTCAGTAAAACCAATTCTTGCTCGGAATGTTCGCCGACACCGTGGGCACGTTAAGGAGGGGGAGTAGGGGTTGCATGTTGCCTTTGAGAGGCGGGGCATGTGGGATTTACGATTTTCAAGTCTGGCTTTGGCGGTGGTTATGCGGTTGTTTCGTAGATCGCTGCCCCTATCTTCACTGTCCTCATTCAGGCTGATCGGCGCTGGGCGAGGTCCTCCAAGTTTGCATAATTGCTCTGCAGTTGCTCTGCAGTTGCTTTATGGAAGTCTTCAGAGTGTCCCTGGAGCGTTGCACTTGTCCACCGTGCCGACGGGAACCGGTGGCGACATCGCCATTGAAGAGTCATTTGGTAGTCAATCATCCTCCATCTTCACGAAGTGGCCACTAAAGCGCAGTTGCCGTTGCCTCAGCTGGGCGTATATGCTGAGGAGGCCTGCTCTTTCTAGAACGTCTTGGTCCGGGATTCGGTCCTGTAAGTTCAGCTTTAATATCCGCTGGAGACAGCAAATATTGATGTGGTTGAATTTCCGCGCTTACTTCTGATACACCTTCCAGGTCTCCGCTTCATACAGCAGCGACAACAAGATGACAGCTTTATAAACTTTGAGCGTGATGCTGCGGTGGATGCGTGACGATTTAAAACGATGTTCCGTTGGTGACCGAAGGCATGACTGGCTTTGGAGATCCAGTGGGCCATTTAAAAACCTCGATTTTGGCGCTGCGCGAAAGGGCGCTGCCCAGGTAGGTGAAGGTGTCCACGAATTGCAGTTGGTCACCATTGGTGTTGATGTAGGGTTCATTGTAGGTGGTTTTGGCTAGTGGCTAGTGCACGACCACAATTTTCTTCGTTTTAATGGCGACGTTGGGGAACGGAGGACTGGTAAGCTGCTTAGCCAGCTGGTTGTGGAAATGCAGATGGTAAACAGGCACATTCATCAAAACAGTAATCACCTTACCGGTGATCACTTACTTTGAGCACCCCTGCATGTTTATAGACGGATCCTAATGTTGGAGATGATGACGTGATGGTTGATAAATTCGCCGGAAACCGATATCGCTTTTGCCACCAGCACGTCCTGCTAGTCTCACCTCCGGATGAGAACATTTTCCAGCAGGTGCCATTGCCTCGACCAGGGGTGCACCAGGTCACCTTCCCCCACATCGGTAGGCGGAAGGTATTGTTCAGAATGAAGTGGTGCTCTGGGCAGTTTCGTAGGAGAAGCAGGCCATTGTCATTACAGCCATCGAGAGCATCGAAGTCTGTCACTTCTCTCCATGTGACACGGTCCCTGCTGACGCGGGCTTTGAAGTCACCAAAGATTGTCAAGTTATTCGCCCTCGCACAAATTGTCTGGAGGCCATGCAGATTCTCGTAGAATGTTTTATTCGCCGCATCGGAGCCCGTCATCGGAAGGGAGGGCGGAGGGGACCTGGACACTCACCGTGAATTCATCTCCTCAAAGAGGCAGGCAGAGGCTCATCAGGCGATGGTTGATGCCCTGCGGAAGACAGTCCGAAGGAAAAAGTGACGCCGGCGTCGCGTGGCTCTGCCTGTGGGCGGTTGCTCCAGAAGAAGATGTAGCCGACACCAACGTACTCGAGTTGGCCTTGTTCAGAGAATCGAGTTTCACTGACTGCAGTGATGTCCACTTTGTAGCGCGCCATTTCCCGTTCCGGTTGACTGATCCACGGGTTGTCAAAAATAGAATAAACATTTCAGGCTGCAAGATTGCGAGGGCTCACACAAGAAGTCTGTACCGTGGGACGAGGTTGTGGGGACAATGGTTGTTGTTGTTGTTGTTTGCATTGCAGCCAGCGAGCTACTTTTAAAGCAGCATTTGTTTAGGACAAGCTGCCGAACTCCACTATGGGTCACGGATTGTTTTAGTGAAAGAATGACTAGGTACGCCCTGGTTGAATACGTGATTGCATGTCGCCCTCACCGTAGGACTTTTCGACCGTGGGGGAAAAGGGAAGTGTGAAGGGAAAGGTGAAGGGGAGAAGAGGAGTGTTGTTGGTAGGGTGTATTCATAACAGGGTGTGGGGACACACAACACCGGCGACACTTACCATGTTCGGAGAGTAGGGGTGGGAGCGGACATACAGGGTGTAGAGATGCACAATAGTGGAGACCCTCACAATGTTCGACCTACCGGTTGAGGCCGTTGCCCGGAGTCTGATTGCTAGGTAGAGCTTGACTGCATTGAGTCAAAAGTGACAGTTGGGTGTTAGTTAGGAGCTGCTACGTGTACCCACCACTAATGTTACTCAACCTTTCACAGATCGCGGAGTGATCTTAACTAGATACCCCTTAATCCCATTTGCAGTTACAGTAGGCTCGTGATACTGATGATCTCTTACATACAGCTCCACAGGTTTTAGCCGCTTCAGACCCATCAATGACTGTAAAGTTAATCCGGCAGATACCTATAGTTAGAATGCAGATGCTTTCAATGAAGAGGAAATAAGCGGTAAACATGGCGCATTTGAGGCAAAATAATGGTATGAGCACATAAACCTTACAAAATGAAAAATGCAATCTTGCATTTTACATTTAGTCAAGTAAATTAACATATGATTAAAACGACAAATTGAAAACTCGTTGAAATGCATTAATTTCCAGGAAGTCTAGCGAATCCCGTGTCCCAACTCTAACCCCTAACAGTAAAATTAATGAAAACAAGAACATAAACCTAACTGTTAAGTTAATTATAAATCTAACCTTTACCCTAACCCTGAACTTAAACCTTACTCTAACGTTACTCTTAACACTAATTCAAAATTTTAGACCAAATCCTAATCATTAACCCTTACGCAATATCTAACTGTAGGCTGAACACTTAAAATAAGCTCCACTTAATCAAAGCAGAATCAGCTGTATTACAGTCAGGATTCTAATTTCCCGGTACTTGGCGCATACGAGTTGACACGCCCTCAAATGGCTCGGGAAATGTGTGTGTCAAGGGGTGTCTAGTTGGACGTCCTTCGGCTCCTGCTAACTGTGACCTTTATGGCACTCCCACTCCGTGGGATCCGAGCCAGGTGTGGTGGCACACCCAGGAGCGGTTCCGTCGCGCCAGCCACCTGCGCCCTCTCCCATCTCCGGTCTTCTTGACTCTGTCTTGACACCGGGCTCAGGTGGGGGAGGAGGAGAGAGTGCGGTAGTTGCAGCGCAAGGCTACTATCACTTCGAACTAACTCACACGCAAGTCACCGTCCCTGTACCACCTGGTGTGGAGCATACGGTGGACCTCGTCGAAATCGACGGTCGAACTGCCAATTGGACGTCCACCGTGTAGATTGTAGCAGTTCGCAGTATGTTCTTCGAGTAAGTGTTGGTTACATCTCCCGTTCCTAAACTGGCACGAACTATCATCTGTGGCTCCCCCAAACTAGGCTCTGCTTAGCGACAACACCGCTTTGACCAGTGATCTAAACCACATGAGATTATCTGGTATTGCATAAGTCCACCCACCCGATGTTTCTGCTTCCCTTTCTCTCCTTATCTTACCTTGCATTAAAAGAGTCCTACGAAGCGGGTAACATACAATCACTTAGGCTGCCCACGCTAACTTGGATCACTGTTCGCCAAACCAGAGCTGTAATCCACAGTACAGATCAGAAGCCTCTGGGATTTCCAAGCCGCTGGATTTAAGAGTAGCGCTGCTAACTTCCTCGTAGGGAAGGGGCTAGAAAATTTGCCCTTTCTTTTAGGAAGTGAAACTACTGACATGTATCACGTGGCTTGCTGATGCCAAAACACATTTGAAAAACATTAATCAACAACCAAAACAACAACCCTAATCCCGGTCGCCTCTGCCCCCACTCCATAGGCTGGTATAGTCAGTACATTAACACTGGCAGCCTAGAATGTTCATTATCTTTTCTACAATCCGCGCAACAACCCGCTGGAAAGCAGAATGACGCTAAATGCTCGGGAACTAGCATGCTAACGGCGGACATCGCAGCTGTCAGCAATACACAATTCCCTAAAAAGGGTCAGCTAGAAGAAGTGAATGCTGGCTACATCGTATTCTGGAGCGGCCGCCCAAAGGCAGACTGACGCGAAGCTGGCGTTTCACCGGCCTTCCAGGCAACGCTCTGAGACGTTTCCCCTCTCTGTCGCAGGGCATAACCGACTGTTTAATGACCCTGTGCGTGCCTATTCGGGTAGTCAAATTGGCCACCACCTTCAGCTCCTTCGTTCTCCCTCCCCGATGGTCATCACCAGCGGGTTGATAACCAAATTCTATGTATACATGCATGTCGTCGTGACGACTGTGCTGAAGGTGGACAAACTGGTTGTCCTTGGCCATTTAAACTCCCGTGGTAGGACAGACCACGCTGCCTGGAACAGAGTGATGGGTCCTCTTAGACTCGGTAGTTATAACTAAAACAGACACATTCTTCAGTGAACTTGTCGAAGCAAAAGAAAAAGATGAGTTAAGGGCAGCAAGAAAGGCAAAGGACAGATTGCCGGCCAAACAATAGTGTTGGCCAACCAGATTTTTAAGCTGCTTCTAACAAACGCAAGAATTACAGGAAATGCCATTTCTGCCTTGATTTTAATTAGCAGCAAGCCAGTTAAGGAAGGAAACGCAACAATTGTAAATGAGTCTTGATCGCCAGTCCATAAAGGTTATCAGCATATCCTTTCCGATTTATGGGCAAACCAATTAGTGGAAAGCGCAATGAATGTGAAAATGCGCATGGGTTGCACTATTTTCCGGGTACTAGTATTTACACAACAGTTAAAAATTCCCAGCCCTGCCATCCATCGCATGTTTTCGTACCTGGTCCGGTGTTTGATTGTTCATCCGTTTCTAAGTTTCCAGTGGCAGCATTCTTATCAGTAAAGGTCACAACTAACATGATATTTACTCTATGAAGGACTGGGGCTCGAATAAATGTTCGACTGAACTCCCCATGCTACTAAATACCCTGTCCAGAAAGAACAAAAATAATATATGGAGAGAGTTGCCTACTATACTATCTAATTGAGTAGGGTCCAGCGAAGTAGGACTTAAGTGTTGCGAGACTCATACGACCATCACTTCTCGCGACAGTTATATAATAGCGTTGTCATACAAATCAAGAAAGCTGTGGCGTGCCGATTATCCGGGTCAAACACTTGATAATCAGCGACATTCCTCTTTTCTTCCATTCCGGGTTTGGCTACCACGTCGGAAATAGTGTTTCGTTTTCTCAACATGGTAACTCTGAAGAATAGAAGGTAGTGCTCAAATTCTAGGTGTGTATGCGAGTAAGGAAGGAAAGGACCGGTCGAGGATCGGAACAATTTTCTAAGTTTCCTGACCTTACGAACTCGTACAGGAGCCCCTTATTATGGCTGACAGCAGCAACATGAAAAGACAAAGTTATAGGGATTTACGGGTTTGACTGTCAATTCCTTTAAGGTCCACCGAGAGCACCATACCAGGGTAGGAAGCAGACGTGCACTTGAACAAGATTCATTTGAGTGTTGTCTTTTGCTTCATTGACCACAAACTCGTCTTCTCCCACACATGGCCCAGGAGACATGAACAAGTCAAAAGTCACGTCAGATTTTTGATACTCAGAAAAATGTGGTGATTTCTCAATCTGTATCACTATTCCTATCCCCATGATCCCCCACGGTCCATCAAAATATCTTGCTCGGCTTAGTGATGACAGTTTTATCGTCCCTAAGCGTGGTCAGCCGATGACATCCAAAGGAGACCCCGAAGCTGTCTACGTTGGCATGTGATTCATGGTGTCCACACTGTTCACGCACTTTAACACATTGCCTCAGGCTATTTGGAAACGTGCACCTACATGAAAGCCTGCAGTAAAACACCACCTGCTACTCCGAAAAACTCATTTCTCACCACCAGCACCCACATCACACACGATCACACCTAACAGCACATAATGCAAGCACGCAATCGGCAGCCATCACGTTAGAGGCAAAGGGTGATTTTTGACTCCCTCTCTATGTGGCTCCTCTGACGCATGTGTGATCTAAGCCTGAGCATATCACGGTGCGCTAAACACTGTTGCTTAGAAGGTGTTCAACATACGATTGAGCCTCTAACTCGCATTCAGCCTAGTATGTTTCAGTCTAGTGCTCACCTGGTGGACTGAGAGTCGGGCTGCAATTACCCATCTTTGAATTTGAACTCTATAACAGTCTTACACATGTGAGATCCAAGCCGCTCAGGTTTTTATGTGAAACCCTGGTGTTTTGTTAAGGGGGCCAGGTCTTGCATGTGAAACTTACAGTCGAGGGCATAAGTTATGTCAGCCACTGCACGCATCCTCATCCCAGATAACTGACCGGCTGAGACAATGGCTGAGGCCTGTCTCCAGCGCATTTGCCTCACTAAAAACAATCTGACGCGCTTAAAGCTATCAGGGTGAGCTTAAAGCTGTGGCTTTGAAGGTTGCTTACTGAGGGAATAATACAGAGATGACAACCAGCTTACAATTTATTTGTGTGAAGTGGCAGATTGGTGGACCAATAGTGAGACGGTAGTGGCTGTTTCGTAATAGGGCCTCCATAGAACTCCCAATCTGTTCGATCCAAGCCAAGTGTGGTGGCACGCATATTCCGATTTAATAGCAAAAGAATTAACAGAAAGAGCAATATATATGAATAGAAAATGTGCAGTGGTTGCCATATATAACGGGAATACCTCTACGGCGCAAAGCGCACCGTGATCGGCTCAAGTTCGGATCAAAACGTGTAGCAGAAGAGCCACATTAAACGGGAGCTGTGGAACACCCTTACCACTTACATGAGACTTGCAGGTTATCTGCTTGCATTTTTTGCTGTTAGATGTGATCGTGTCTGAGGTCTGTGCTGGTGGGAGAAATGATTTGGTCCGGTAAAGTCGGTGGTGGTTAACTGCAGGTTTTCATGGAGGTGCAAATTGCCAAATAGACCAATGCGGTGATTTAATGTGCGTGAACAGTGCGGACACCGTGCATCACATTCCGAGTTAGACGTTTTTGAGGTATCCCCTGTATGTCCTCATCTGACCACGCCCAAGGACAATAAAACTGTCATCAATGCATGGTGCACAATGTTTGATTAATTCCGTTGCAATATCACTTCATCTGTCCCCCCTGTAAAACTCTCTCAGCTAGGAGCCTAGAACTGGCTGCACAAAATGCATCCCTCGCCTGCTCGAGTTTAACTGCCCCGAATGATTTATATATTTGGAGATAAAACCTTAGGAGTTGAATGATTTAAATGTATCCAAAACAATGTTTCGTCTCTCACTATTTTTTAGAAGAACTTTGCATTTCACAACTCTTAGCTCCTCAAGACCATGGTCATAGATGGACCTGAAGTCACCTTTAATAAAGGCAATGTTCACAAGATATTAACCCCCCTAACCTTCTCTAAAACACATTTCCCATGCTAATACAAGCCCGTAAAGAAATAGACACGTGAATTTTAGGTAAGAGTATTGACAGTGTGCAACCCAGGCACAATACTGTTGATTGAGTGGCACTCGGCGGGGGTCCAAATATTATCTGTGCCAGACTTCCTTACCCTCCCAAGGTAAAAAATTAGTGTTCTTTCCAACTTTCAAATGAAAAGAAAATTGCGGAAGGGCCAAATATCTCAGATTTATGAATGCTTCTTGGAGCATCAAATTCATCAAAGTTATCAGATGTCATGCCATTAGACCAAAAAACCTGCTGACACAGCAAAGAACGCCCGAACTCGATTTCAACGTATGTTGGAGTTCCCGGGATGAAACTTGCGTTCTTTCAAAATACTTATTTCCGTGCATCAGCCACTGAAAGAGTTTGCTTAATACTTTAAACGAAGGCCATTTCTGGCGTTGTTAGCACGGATTTAACCACATTTCAGGCTTTAAAGAAACAAACTAAGCAAGAGGAATGAGTGAATCGAGCAGTTTATTGAGATTCTGGCAACAACTGTATTGATTGCAGAACGCCAGGTTACTTGACAGTTCGACCGTCGATTTCGACGAGGTCCACCGTATGCTCAACACCAGGTGGTGCAGGGACAGTTACTTGCACGTGAATTAGTTTTAAGTGCTAGTAGCCTTGCGCTGCAACTAACGCACTCTCTCCTCCTCCCCCACCTGGGCCCAGTGTTAAGACAGAGTCAAAAAGACGGAAATGGGAGAGGGCGCAAGTGGTTGGCGCGGCCGGAGCTGCCCTGGGGGAACCACCACATTTGGCTCGGATCCCATGGAATTAGAAGTGCCATAAGGGCCACATTAAGAAGGAGCCATTGCAGCCTGACTCTCAGTCCACCAGTCAGCCACTCCACACAAAACACAAATTGGGCTGATCTCGCGGTCCGAGTTATCCCGTCAGTTGGCAACCTTCCAAGACACGGCGTTTAGCGCACCGTGATAGTTTAAAGCGCGTCAGACTGTTTATAGTGAGGAAAAATGCGCTTAGCTCTCGACCTCACCCTCTCCCCAAACCCCCAAAATCAGACCACCATCCGAACCGGTCAGTTGTCTGATGTGGGAGTGGTCACATTGACTGACGGGTCGGCGTACCCGTCTTCGCGCGCCACAGCATGACCTGACTCCCATAACGCACAAACTAGGATTTACTTACTCAGAGGATATGGAGGAGCCATCGCCATCTGACTCCCAGTCCACTGGTCAGCCACTCGACACACCCAACACATATACTTGGGCCAACGGCGTGGTCTGGTGTAAGTGTCAGATTGGCAGCCTTCCAAGCCACGGTTTCTCGGATATCGTGATTTTATCAGGTATATTATGATGATTGTGAGAGTGTTGTCAATGTTTTAGTGTAGATGGCGTGCCCCCTAAACGGGCCACGTGGTAGATGCGTTGGACCAACACGGGGGCCACATCAGGGCACGGCATGCGTTATTCGGGTTGCGCTCCACTGACAAATGCCGAACATGGGAGGTGTGGTGGCACGCCTAGGGGCGGCTAGGACTTAGGGGATCCGGCCGCGCAAGCCACCTGCGTCCTCTACTGCCTCCGGTCTTCTTGACTCTGTCTTGATACTGGGTTCAGGTGGGGAAGGAGGAGAGAGTGCGGTAGATGCAGCGCAAGTCTACTATCACTTTAAACTAAATCACGCGCAAGTCACCGTCCCTGCTCCACCCTTCCATGGAGCATAAGGTGCACGTCGTTGGACTACGACGGTCGAACTATCGTGTGTGTGTGTGTGTTTCCAGGTGTGGTGGTACGCCCAGGGGCGGCTCTGCCCGCGCCAGCCACCTGCGTCCTCTCCCACCTCCGGTCTTCTTGACTCTTTTATGACACCGGGTTCAGGTAGGGGAGGAGGAGAGAGTGCGGTAGCTGTAGCGCAAGGCTACTTTCCACTTAAAACTAATAAACGCGCAAGTCAACGTCCCTGCTCAACCCTTTCGTGGATCATACGGTGGACATCGTTGAAATAAACGGTCGAACTATCGTAGATGGTGTGTGCTGATGTGGCTTAGCCTCCAGTGGTTTACCGCAGGTTGTCGTGGAGGCGCATGTGTCCTAATAGGTCCATGCTGTGTAAATGTGCGGGAGTAGTGAGGGCAGTCGAGGCGGGCGCGTTGACTGTATGTCGGAGCCCCAGGCATTGGTTCACCAGCCTCCGTGCGATGGATTCGCAGGTGACCGACCAGGCCAATGCGTGAGTTGAACTGGGGGTGCATTGTGGGCAAGAGAAATTGGTAGAGCTGGGGGATGTCATTCATGGTAGTGGGGTTGGCGAGGAGCTAAGAATGGCAGGAGCGGAGGGTGTGCATGGTTTATCGGTGTTGTCGGCATTGTGGTGAATTCCACTGTCATGGATGCGCATGTGACCGAATAGGCCCATGCGATGAGTGAATGCGCGAGGACAGTGAGGTCAGTGGAGGCGACGATCTCTGCTGTGTGATGGTGCTCCAGGCACTGGCTCACAGGTCTCTGTACGATGTATTCGCGAGTCCGATGCGTGAGGTGAATGTGCGGTCGCATTGAAGTACAGCTTAGGAGAGATTCCCCATCGCTGATGGTGGTGGTGGTGACAGTTAAGGCGAAGGTGGTGGTGGTTGCGGTGGTGGGGGTAACAGGCGATGAGTAGATGGATGTGGTCTCTATGATGGTGGGAGTAATGGAATTGATGCCAGGATTGAGGGTGGGGGAGTCAGAAGGAGGGTTGGCAGAATTTGACGTAGAAATTGGAATTGTCCGATTGTTGGTGCATTGTGTCCGAAAATGTCCAACCAGGCCGATTCGCGAGCGGAAGATGCATTGACAGCGCGGGCATGTTGGCAGAGCCTGGGCATCGACGGTGTTCGTCCGGGGTGCTGGTGACTTTCGTGCCGCTCTTTTGGCCTTGGCAGCGGTGATCCGGTTGGCCTCATAGATTGCTGAACCAGTCTTCACCGATCTTCTCCATGCCAGTCTATCATGGGCGAGGTCCTCCCAGGTCGCCGAGTTGATTTGCAGTTGCTTCAGTGATTTCTTCAAAGTGTCCTTATAGCATTGTTTTTACATCCTTGTCGGCGAGCACTCATAGCGACATCTCCGTAGAAATGTCGTTTGGGTAGTCACTCTTCGTCCATTCTTACCAGGTGGCCACTCCATCGCAGTTGCACTTGCCTCAGCATGGCGTGGATGCTGAGGATTCCGGCCCGCTCCAGGACTTCCGTGTCCAGGATCCTGTCTTGCCATCTCAGCTTCAGTTTTCTGCGGAGGCAGCTGAGATGGAAGTGATTCAGCTTCCTGGCTTGGTTCGAGTAGACGGTCCAGGTCTCCGCTCCGTAAAGGAGTGTCGTCAAGACGACGGCCTTGTACATCTTCAGTTTGGTGTTCAGGTGAATACCGTGGCGATTCCACACGGAGGCCTGCAGCCGGCCGAAGGCCTGACTAGCTTTTGAGATCCGTTGGGCAACCTCGTCATCGATTCTCGTGTTGCGCGACAGCGTGCTTCCTAGATAAGCGAAGGTTGCCACGTTTTTGAGTTGAGCACCGTTGACATTGATTCGAGGAGCATTGTATTCCGCGCTGGGTGGCGGCTGGTGCATGACAACCGTTTTGGCTGTACTGATTGTTAATCCAAAATCGGCGCAGCCTGCGGCGAAGAGGTCCATGCTCCTTTGCATGTCCTCCTCCGTCACGGTGTTAAGGGCGCAGTCGTCCGCGAAGAGCAAGTCATGGACTGTAGTCGTAGAAACGCGCGTTGGAGCCTGCATACGCCGACTGTTGAGAAGGCGCCCGTCAGTTCTGTAGGCGATGCGGATACCAGGCTGCTCATCACGGTAGGCGTCCATCAGCATAGCCGAGAACATGAGACTGAAGAGGGTGGGGGCCAGTACGCAGCCCTGCTTTACTCCGTTGGTCACTGCGAATGCTTCGGATACCGTCCCGTTGTCAGTGACGCGCGCCGTCATCCCGTCATGAAGCTGACGCACCATGTGCGTGAACCACTCAGGACAACCAAATTTCTGCATGACTTTCCAAAGTCCGTCACGATTCACCGTGTCAAAGGCTTTCGTTAGATCCACGAAGGTAGTGTATAGGTGAGCTCGCATCTCCTGACACTTCTCTTGTAGCTGGCGGGCGGCAAAGATCATATCGGTTGTCCCGCGGTGTCGGCGGAAGCCACATTGGCTTTCCGGGAGCAGGCCCTGCTCTAGATGACCGTTAAGACGATTGAGAAGGATACGGGCGAAGATCTTCCCAGCGATGTTGAGCAACGAGATGCCTCTGTGATTATCACAGAGTTGCCGGTTCCCCTTCCGTTTGTAGAGATGGACGATGGTCGCGTGTTTGAAATCCTGAGGAACTTGTCCTTGGTGCCACATCTCCTGGAAGAGTGTTGTGAGTTCTGCCATCAGCCGGGGCCCACCGTGCTTGTAGACTTCCGGTGGGATTGCGTCGGATCCCGGTGCTTACCGCTGGAAATCTGCTGCACGGCCCGGATGGTTTTTGGTAGGGAAGGCGGCAGATCCAGGTCATTGTTCGTGTCCACTTGAGGGAGCCGGTCAATGGCAGTAACGGAGATGGCTGATGAGCAATTAAGGACATTTCTGAAGTGCTCGGCCCAGCGCTTCAGAATTTGCGATTTCTCTGTCAGCAGTGTTCTGCCGTCAGAGCTGAGCAGCGGTGCGGACCCCTTGATACACGGGCCGTAGATGGCCTTGATGGCTTTGAAAAAGTTTTTCATTTCATTGCGGTCCACATACCCCTGGATTTCCTCAGCCTTTCGGATCATCCAGGCATCCTGCATCTCCCGCAGCCGTTGTTGTACAAGGCGCCGGCATCTGAAAAAGGCTGCTTTGGTGGCGTCAGTCCGAAGGTCCATGTAGGCTTTGTGTAGTCTATTCTTCTCCGCGAGTAAGTTGCTGATGTTGGCGTCATTGTCGTCAAACCAGTCCTGGTGTCGACGGTGTGCGCGTCCGAGTACATCGAGGGCGGTGGACTGGATGACATTTCGCAGTTGACACCATCGTGTCTCCACGGTAGCGTTATCATCTGGAGCATGCAGGTCCTCCAGTTTCTCGGTTATTTGGTTGCTGAAATCAAAACAGTGAGCAGGCAAATTAAATAAAAGAGTATTTAACTTACATGGTGGCCTCTTACCTTGGGGCCTTCGTCGGGGTTGCAGTCGGAGCCTCAGCTGGGAGATGACGAGGCGGTGATCTGTCCAACCATCGGCATCGCGGATCGCCTTGGTTACCAGCACGTCCTGTCGATCTCGCCTCCGGACGAGAACATAGTCCAGCAGATGCCAACGCCGCGACCGAGGGTGCATCCACGTGGCCTTCTCTCGCGTCGGAAGGCGGAAGAGGGTGTTGGTCAGCAGGAGACGGTGTTCCGCACACGTGCGCAGAAGAAGGAGGCCGTTTGCGTTGCAGCTACCGAGACCGTGGGGACCCAGCACTCCCTGTCAGGCAGCGTGGTCCGTCCCGACGCGGGCATTGAAGTCACCAAGGACAATTAACTTGTCCTCTTTCGGCACAGTCGCCAGCAAGGCGTGCAGGTCCTCGTAGAATTTGTCCTTCGCCGCATCAGAGCTCGTCATTGGGGGAGCGTAGGCGCTGATGATGGTGGCGAACTGGTCTCCCCGAAGAGGCAGGCGGAGGCTCATCAGGCGATCATTGATACCCTGCGGCAGACAGGGCAGACGTCCCACGATGTCGTTACGGATGGCAAAGGCAACACCAGCGTCGCGTCGCTCTGCCTTTGGCCGGACGCTCCAGAAGAAGGTGTAGCCGGCCCCCACCTCCTCCAGCTGACCCTGCTCAGAGAATCGGGTCTCGCTGAGAGCAGCAATGTCCACCTTGTACCGCGCCAGTTCCCGAGCGACTAGCGCCGTCCTCCGTTCCGGCCGGTTGCTCCTAGGATTGTCTAAAAAGGGAACGAACATTCCAGGCTGCTAGTGTGAGTGGACTCACCCGAGCAGCCTGGAGAGTATGGCGAGGGGATGAGGACGGGGGTATTGTTGTTTGTTTAAGTTTTACGACCGCGTAGTTTTGCGATCTGCAGAGCCGCGGCCGGCTGCAGAAGACGTGAGAACCAGCATTTTTTAGGGCACATTTTTCTAGCCCCTTCCTCCGCGAGGAGGCAAGCAGTGCTATCCCTAAATAGGGCTGCTCGGACATCCCAGACGGCTGCCGAACTCCACTATGGGTCACGGTTTTGTTTTAGTGGAAGAACGACCCGAGTTAGTCTGGGCCGCCTACGGGGTTGCTGTCGCCCCCACCGTAGGACTTTTTGAGAGGGGGGAGAGATGGGAAGTTCGGGAGACAGACATACCGGGTGTGGAGGCACACACAACACCGGAGACCCTCACCTGGTTTAGCCCGCCGGTCGTGACGGTTGCCCGGGGTGTGGCCGCTGGGAAGAACCCAACTTCGAGGAGCCACAGGTGAGAGTTGGGTACCAGTTAGAGGCGGCCACAGGAGCATTCACCACCTGTACGAGACAAATGGAGCGACCAAATGCTATCTGTGTAGTGCTGCCCCTAACTAGTACCCCACCAAAGTAACCACCCACTGTGCCACAAACGTAGCTGCGTACGGACGCTTTACAAAAGGGCGGAAACTCATTGTAGCGAGAAAGGCGACAACGCAGCCGAGCTCCACTATCTTCAACGAATTTTCACCTCCAACGGTTATCCTCGTAGCTTCATAGAACGCAGCAGACAACCGAGGCAAGTTATAAGACCAGTGATAGAACCACCGAAAGTGTGGCGGGCAATGCCATATATCGAGAAAATATCTGAAGCTGTTGCGCGTCTCTTCCAACCATTGGGGATCGGCGTCACCCACAAACCTAAGGTGACAATAAGACGTCTGTTCATGAGACCCAAGGCCCCCCTGTCACGCGGCAAAACGGCAAACGTCGTCTATCGTGTTCAGTGCGGTTCCTGTGAGGTGAACTATGTCGGAGATACCGGTAAGCGACTACAGACCCGCATGAGTGAGAACGCAAGGGCCGTAAGAAGGATGGATTAGCTCTCGTTGGTGGCGGAACACTGTGCGGCCTCTGGACACACCTTTTCTTTCCATGACACCGAAATCCTAGGCCGAGGTATCGACCAAACAGCCAGAGAAACGCTCGAAGCCTGGCTCACCGTACCTTCTTCCATTAACCGTTGCCAGACCGCCTATTA
>WEDG01008264.1:0-13923 GCA_017591395.1 Schistocephalus solidus
TAAGTGGTTGCTTAACATGGATACAGCTTCCTCCACCGTGGCCTTCGTGTCGACTCATTCCGAATGTAAAGTGAAGCCTAGAATAGGGAGTTCAGAGTCGGATACACAGGATATTGCCAATGTCTCTGTAACTATTACAATGTCGAGGCTGTGGACGAAACCGCAGTCTGAAGCAACGGCATCTTATAAAGCAGAGATCTGGCATTTTAAGAAGAATATTTTTTAAGTGGACACGTTTTCTGTTTATGAATTACTTGGAAGAAGATAGAATCGGTCGGCATTTCTTTACGAAAGAGTTTTCACTTCAGAACACAGAAACGGTTGTGGCTTCGCTGATTACAGAATAAACTATTTTTACTGTTTAAACTTATAAACAGTTGAACCTTTACCCCCTTTACAACTCTGAGGTAGCTCGATCACTCTCGGCGCACCAGTCATCGAAATGTATTTTTCTTCCTTCCTCTGGCACGCACCGGTAGATATCGTCAGTTTTTTTCAGTAAACGCTTTAACAATCTGGATGAATCTGTCCAGAAGTATCAAACTTCAGCAAAGCTATCCTTTGCTTACGAGAGCTGTCACTAGTAAATGCAGGACACCTTCCACGTATTGGGTGCTGACTCGACGTAAGCTCTCTTCCATTCTGATGGTGATCGTTGACTGTGAATCCTGTGCTGAGGGCAATATTGCTGTGGTGTAGTGGTGAATTGGAAAAAGCCATCACACAGGAGGGTGCAATCCATGCCAGGCACGATAGGAAAGGTTTGTAGCAATCTCCATGAAACTGACTATAAATCAGAGCAAAAGAGGTTTAGGTTATTTGAGGCGGATCTTGAGGCGAGTACACCTTGACTTCTTACTAATTTTGTGGTTCATTGCTGCACCCTTTCGAGCAGGGTGGAATCTTGCAGGGTCCATTTATCCACTTTGTATTTATTTGAACCGTGATACAAGGGTTTGAAATGACGGGGCTCTCTGGGCCTTAAATATTCAATTTTATTTTATTATTATATTTATTATTCTGCCTTCCGACGCGGGAGAAAGCCACGTGGATGCACCCTAGGTCGCGGCGCTGGCATCTGCTGGACTATGTTCTCGTCCGAAGGCGAGATCGACAGGATGTGCTTGTAGCCAAGGCAATCCGCGATGCCGTTGGTTAGACAGATTAGCACCTCGTCATCTCCCCAGATGAGGACCCGACTGCAACCCCGACGGAGGCCCCAAGGTAGAGGCCGCCAGGTAAGTTAAATACTCTTTGATTAAATTTTTCCTGCTCACTGTTTTGATTTCAGCAACTAAATAACCGAGAAACTGGAGGACCTACATGCGAAATGTCATCCAGTCCACCGCCCTCGAAGTCCTTAGACACGCACGCCGTCAACACCAGGACTGGTTTCACGACAATGACGCTGACATCAGCAACTTACTTGCGGAGAAGAATGGACTACACAAAGCCTACATGGACTTTCGGACTGATGCCACCAAAGCAGCCTTCTTCAGATGCCGGCGCCTTGTACAGCAACGGCTGCGGGAGATGCAGGATGCCTGGATGATCCGAAAGGCTGAGGAAATCCAGGGGTATGCGGACCGCAATGAAATGAAGAACTTTTTAAAAGCCATGAAGGCCATATACGGCCCGTGTATGAAAGGGACCGCCCCGCTGCTCAGCTCTGATGGCACAACACTGCTGACAGATAAATCGCAAATTCTGAAGCTCTGGGCCGAGCACTTCGGAAGTGTCCTTAATTGCTCATCAGCCATCTCCGATACTGCCATTGACCGGCTCCCTCAAGTGGACACAAACAATGACCTGGATCTGCCGCCTTCCCTACCAGAAACCATCCAGGCCATGCAGAAGATTTCCAGCGGTAAAGCACCGGGATCCGATGCAATCCGACGCAAATTTAAAGATAAATGAATTCTCGAATTTTTAAACCGATTTTTTCGTTTCCTGCAGAAAAATATTAGCTAAATTATTGAAAATTTATTGTATTTTTTTACCTCTTTATCAGCTGCACACACCGGCAGGTATTTCAATTGACAATAGGGAGAAATATACAGTTTTAAACTTTTCACCCTACATAGCCTCATTAAAGGTCTCGCAGATTTACGTCAAAAGGATGGAATCTAAAGGTTAATTCTAGAAATAAAGTTAAAATTTTTTAAGTTTACATTATTTCCAGCGAAGAATAAATTGCAGTAACTGGTATACCAGTTGATATAATTTTTCATCCTGCATAGCCTCTTCACTAATTCTTTTTTCAGTTTAAACTCGTTACCTAGCAGATATTTGCTTGCAGTGCCTTGCTTAAAACACATATTTCAAATATAACATCTTTTATTCCGCAAAACGTCACTTGTGACAAGTGATTTAAAAAATGCTATAGTTTAAAATTAATATGAAATCCCAGTCAGTGCTTAGAGGCAAACATCCTCTTCGCGTAAAACTTCCACTAGAGCAACCCACCTTAAGCATGAAGAACTTAGACCTTGACGCCATGGAAAACTTTAATAACTTTATGTCGAAATATGGTTCTCTCTTCAGGATCCTTGGTACCATTTTTGAGGGAAAGTTGTCTTCACTCACTTCTCAACAATGCGTGAAACTAGGGCCTTTTATAAACATGGTCAGTACCGAGTCAATAGTTGTACATTTAACCCCTTTACATCTCTGAGGCAGCTCGACCACTCTCGGCGCACCAGTCATCGAGATGTATTTTTATTTCTTCCTTTGGCACGTACAGTTAGATACCGTAAGTTGTTTTTCGGTTAACGCTATAGCAATCTGAAATAAGCTACCCAGAAGTATCAAAATTCAGCTAAGCTCTTCCTTGTTTACAAGAGCTGCCACTAGTTTTCTTCATTCAATCCACCTTCCAAAACTTTTGGGTGCTGACTCTGTGGAAGCTCTCTTCGGTTCTGATGGCGTTCACGGACTCTCAATCATGTGCCGGACTTCATGCTGACGGCAATATTGCTGGTTCTGCAGACCGCAATCGGCTTATTTCTCAGTCGACAGCGAACAGCCGCTCGCCGACATACCTGATGGTGCAGAATAATGGATCCATATCACTGAATGGAGAAGCTCTTCACCGGGCACCTGTGTCAACGCTTCCCTGTCCTGAACTTTAATTACTCCATAAGCTGCATTTTTTTCTCCTGAAAACACCTGAAACAACGATCAGGACTTTTTTCACTGTCAGCTTGACCCTCTACTATATATATATATATTGACCTTGCCTGTAAACTGGCAATAGATAAATAATTAATTAATTAATTGACCGACATAAGAGCAGTTTCAATTTTCTTTTAAAAAACGCCCCCAAGAGTAAAATCCCTGGACGTTGCATTTCATTTCCTTTACTCATGCGGCTTTAACTTTAAAGTCGCTGAAGCTAAAAGGTTGTCTTTCCGTAGCGAAAACCCGCCTATTCTGGTTAAACTTTTTTCAGCAATTGAAGTTGACCTTATTTTCTCTAAACATGAGCACTCAGCTCAATATTTGAAAAAAACAAGTTGTTTATCTGTAGGGATAAAATTCCAAATGGAACGTTTGGTCTCACCCTCATAAGCAAACAAGAAGCCTTGGTCTGCACCTTTAATATCGAAAGTTATCTCAGAGGTTTGTCCTGTAGCTAATGCAAGCCCACGGCCCTCCGGCTCGACAGGAATTTCGATTCCAGCTGAATCTTACCCGTTAACCTTGTTTCTGGTTTGATTGAAATTGTATAAACGCCACTTCTTTCTCAGCCCAAGCAAACCATGCCTGCTATAGCTGCCAAATCTACTTAACCTAAGAAAACTCCTAGTAAATCTGAATCTTTGGCTAATCCAGGCATTAAAATCAGTAATGTCATTACCGATGGGAAACCTTCTAACCCATCAGCATCTACAACAGCTGCGAACGCTTACGTTAGCATCTTTCCCAAACAAAAAGTGTCCGAAATCCCCAAATAATTAACGCTGCTAATTATGTTACCAGTTTTTCAAAATCATTTATTCCTTTTTCAAATGCATGTTTTCCGACAATTTATGCTAACTTCCCTAAAAATCTCATTTCTTTTCCACCTTCTGTCTTTCAAACGCTACAATATGGCCTTCCCTTCCAAGGTTTTCATCCAAATATGCCGTTGTTCAATAATTTCAGTTCTCTAAACACTAACATTTCGACAAATTGTAGACCAGAGCAATTTTGTTTCCCACCTTTCGTTTCTTCTTTCCAGTTTTCGTCTTCGCCACCAAATTATCCTTTTTATAAATACTGATGAGCGTAACCTGCCGCTCAGGAATACGCTCAGCTTAGTTTCACTCAATGCGAGGTCAGTTGTAAATAAGATGGCTGAGCTTAGAACAGTAGCCTTGGAGCTTGATCCAGATGTGCTGTGCATCACTGAATCCTGGGATCACTTTCTTATTTGTGACTCGATGCTTGCTTTAGATAATTTCAATTTGTACTGACAAGACTGCGCTGAAAAACGTGGCGGTGGTTGCCTCCTTTATATTAAGTCATCCTTTGTACATTTCCTTTTCAGCTGAGCATTTCGTCCTTTTCTGGAAATGTATGCTTTGCTTCAGTCATCCTCCCGCACAAACAAACGGTTATTGGCTGTGTATATAAACCCCCGTGTTATTCTGGCAATGAAAGCGAGCTCTGTGAACTTTTTGAAAAAGTTGCAGACACTCAATTTGATGTCGAAATAATCGCAAGCGATTTTAATCTGCCAGACATTGACTGGCAGGCAAATTCCTCTCCACCTAAACATCAGAAATTGGTCGATACTATTAACTTTTCAAACATGTCCCAACTGGTCAGATCAGTTACTATAAATGACAACATTTTTAGATTTAATTTTTTTCAAATGATGTCCACCCTCTCTTTATGAATTTTTCATCATGATCTTTTCTAAAGTGATCACGCAATAATTCACTGTTGTTTTCCAGTCCCCTTCATACGAAGCCTGAGGTTAAATGCAATAATCTTGACTTTGCGAACACAAACCATGAAATAATAAATAATTTCGTAAGCACTCTAGACTGGCATAGCATATTCTCAATCAACGATCCAAACGTTTTCCGTCAACTATTGCAGAGCCTCACAGAAAAAATCCAGGCTTTTTATCCCGTTTTAGATTTTTTAATTCAAATACAGCTTCTTCTACTGTTCCGCATTTTTCTCCAGAACAGACTTAAAAAAATTACGAAAGCACCTTAAATATTCATCTAAAAGCTCTTTGTCAGTTCATTTAAGGATTGCACAAATATTTGAATTAGCATCGAAAATAAGGCTCGCGAGAGATAAGCGTAGGGAATTTCGGGCACTAAGTTATGTCAATTCATCCAAATCTGCTGCTCAAGTCTTCCATGTTCGATCATCGGCTAAGCGTCTGAATGTAAATCCACCCTTACTCGACTGTAACAAAAAAATTGTTACAGGCGATTTGGGCAAAGCAGAGTTGTTAAATTCGTTTTTTGCCAACCACTTTACCACTGAAACTAGCCCCACTCCCACAATTCCTCTGCTTTCAAATTTGCTTCTAACAACCATTAATTTCTCGCCTTCATGTATTCAAAAGGAAATAGCTCACCTAAAAAATTCACATTCAGTTGGAACTGATAACATTCCAAACTCACTTATTAAACAGTTAAGGGATTTTCCACCTTTGCTAAGCAAGTTATTCTCAGTATTTCTCGAAAATGGTATCTTCCCCGTTTATTGGAAAACTTCTATTATAATTCCAGTATTTAAATCTGGTTCCCGCTCGGACATTCATAACTATCGTGGTGTTCATAAAACGCCCTCTCTTGCTAAACTCTTCGAAAAAACTAATCGCAAAACAACTCACGGATTTTTGCATAAGCAATCCAATTATCAACTTTTCCCAACACGGCTTCTTACCGGACCGCTCTTGTGAAACCTGCCACATGTCTTTTCTAAATCTACTAACCTCTCTTCGTAATGATCATCTATCTGTAGTTATTATCTAATTTGATCTTAGTAAGGCATTCGATAAAGTGCCTCATAAACGACTTCTAGCTAAACTAGAAGCTATAATATTTTGTAGTCCCCTTACTGACTTCATTCAAACTTAGACACTCTTTCGACCTGGAGCTCCACATGGCTAATGGAGTTCTCACCTACTAATTGTCGCTACATGAGGTTTGGGCCTGTAAGGCTGCCGCAACCTCTTATCTTTGAAGGTTGCCCTATGATTGAATGTTCCTTCATCAAGGACTTGGGCTTAAGCTATACAAATAAATTAGATCTTTCGCCTCATGCCGATAGAATTACGACCAAAGCTGCTCGTATTTGCTGCTTAATTTCTTATAAATTCTACCTTCCTGAAATTAAATTAAGACTTTATCGTATGTTTGTACTTCCCATTCTTGAATTTTGCTGTCCTTTCTTCGGTTTAATGAACGAATCTAGCCGTCCAAAAATTGAAAATTTGCAAAGACATTTCACAAAAAACTCCTATTTCCGACTCTTTCAACTACTTCCTACTCAACAGGATGCCAGCTAATGAAGCTAAAATTTCTTTGGGTCAGGAGACTTGAAGCAGGCATTTGTCTCCTTACCCGACTAAGTAATAGTTCAACTCTCCCCAAACTATCTGTCATTGCCCCCGTTAGTCTTCCTTATAACCTAATAAATTGTGCACAAATTATATCTCCCCTGCATCCTCCACGTGTAAGCGCTCTCTATTCTTTTGCTTTTTAGGTATAGTTTTCTTTGAAATAACTTGCCAATTGAAATAAGGTTGTTAACTAGGCTATCTGCATTCAAGCGAAGACTGCACATTTATCTTAACACTGTTTCTATTAACGTTTTATTTTTCCTTATCTTTTCCCAGTAGCTTCCCCATGACTCGGATAACGGACTATCGGGAATTTAAGTGACCCTCTTTAAACTATATTCTCGCTACCTCGAGTCGCCTATGAACTATGATCTCTCCTTACATCACCAGTCATCCAAACGATGACGTCATTCGGACGTACACATTCGGTGGTTGACAGTCTTAAATCCGGCCGTTTCTTTGGATACTAACCATCATCAGAATTCAATTCTGGATCCTAAGATGCTGAGGGCTTATATTTCTTGACGCATTTTTGTGAGATTTTGTTTCATACGCCTTAGTGATCAAGAACGAATCACCTCGACGTTTCATTATCTCATTCTTAAATGCTCCAGGTTTTTCTCCTACATTTTATTCAAAATGAAGGCTTTTTGAACTCTGCCTCCATTTTTATGGTAGGAGTATTTTTCACTTCCTATTTTTTTTCCAGTTCACCATGTATTTAAAAACATCGCTAACTGTTGACATAGCAGGACAAGTTATGTGTTTGTACATTTTATGTGCACACACTATCATAACTTTATTTCGTTACTGAGGTTTGCTTAGACAGTGCCTTGCCGGTGCTAACCAAATCTAAATTCTTAATTCTAAATAAATAAAAATCCCACTGGAAGTCTAAAAGCACGGTGGGCCCCGGCTGATGGTAGAACTCACAACACTCTTCCAGGAGATGTGGCGCCAAGGACAAGTTCCTCAGGATTTCAAAGGCGCGACCATTGTCCATCTCTACAAACGGAAGGGGGAACCGGCAACTCTGTGATAATCACAGAGGCATCTCGTTGCTCAACATCGCCGGGAAGATTTTTCGCCCGTATCCTTCTCAATCGTCTGAACGGTCACCTAGAGCAGGGCCTGCTCCCGGAAAGACAACGTGGCTTCCGCCGACACAGCGGAACAATAGATATGATCTTTGCCGCCCGCCAGCTACAAGAGAAGTGTCAGATAATCCGAACACCTATAAACTACCTTCATGGATCTAACGAAAGCCTTTGACACGGTGAATCTCGACGGACTGTGGAAAGTTATGCAGAAATTCGGCTGTCCTGAGTGGTTCACGCACATGGTGCGTCCGTTTCATGACGGGATGACGGCGCGCGTCACTGATAATGGGACGGTATCCGAAGCATTCTCAGTGACCAACGAAGTGAAGCAGGGCTGCATACTGGCCCCCACCCTCTTCAGTCTCATGTTCTCGGCTATGCTGATGGACGCCTACCGTGATGAGCAGCCTGGTATCCGCATCGTTTACAGAACTGACGGGCACCTTCTTAACAGTCGGCGTATGCAGGCTCCAATGCGCGTATCTACGACTACAGTCCATGACTTGCTCTTCGCGGACGACTGTGCCCTTAACACCGTGACGGAGGAGGACATGCAAAGGAGCATGGACCTCTTTCGCCGAAGGCAGCGCCGATTTTGGATTATTAATCAGTACAACCAAAACGGTTGTCGTGCACCAGCCGCCACCCAGCGCGGAATACAATGCTGCTCGAATCAATGTCAACGGTGCTCAACTCAAAAACGTGGAAACCTTCACTTATCTAGGAAGCACGATGTCGCACAACACGAGAATCGATGACAAGGTTGCCCAACGGATCTCCAAAGTTAGGCAGGCCTTCGGCCGGCTGCAGGCCTCCGTGTGGAATTGCCACGGTATTCACCCTAAATACCAAACTGAAGATGAACAAGGCCGTCGTCTTGATGACACACCTTTACGGAGCGGAAACCTGGACACCCTACTCGAACCAGGCCAGGAAGCTTAATCACTTCCATCTCAGCTGCCTCCAAAGAATACTGAAACTGAGATGGCAAGAAAGGATCCGGGACATATAAGTCCTGGAGCGGACCGGAATCCTCAGCATCCACGCCATGCTGAGGCAAGTGCAACTGGTAAGAATGGACGACGAGCTACTACCCAAACGACCTTTCTTCGATGTCACTACGGTTGGACACCGAGAGAGAAGTCAGAAACGACGCTACGAAATATCTGGAAGCAACTGTAAATCAACCCGGCAACCTAGGGAGGACCTCGCCCAGGATAGACCGGCATGGAGAAGATCCGTGAAGACTGGTTCAGCAATCTATGAGGCCAACCGGATCGCCGCCGCCAAGGCCAAAAGAGCGGCACAAAAGTCATCAGCGCCCCGGACCAACATCGTCGATGCTCAGGCCCTGCCAACATGCCCGCGCTGTCAACGCATCTTCCGCGCGCGAATCGGCCTGGTTGGACATCTTCGGACGCAATGAACGAAAAATCCAACAATTCCAATTTATACGTCAAATTCTGCCTAAACTCCTTCAAACTCTCCCACCCTCACTCCTGGCATCAAATCCATTACTCCCACTATCATAGAGACCACATCCCTCTACTCACTGCCTGTTACCCCCACCACCGTCTTCGCCTTCATTACCACCACTACCACCGTCAGCGATGGGGACTCTCTCACAAACTTTCCTCAATGCGACCGCACATTCACCTCACGCATCGGCCTGGTCGGTCAATTGCGAATCCATCGTACAGAGACTGTTGAACCAGTACCTGGAGCACCAATATACAGCAGAGATCGTCGCTTCCACTTTCCTCACTGTCCTCGCGCATTCACTCATCGCATAGGCCTATTCGGTCACATGCGCATCCATGATAGCGGAATTCACCGCAATGCTGACAACACCGATACACAATGCACTTCTTCATTCCTGCCATTCATACCGCCACTGCCACCACCACTACCATGAATGACACCCCCAGCCTCTACTGATTTATCCTGCCCACAATGCACCCGCAACTTCAACTCACGCAACGGCCTCGGTCGGTCACCTGCGAATCCATCGCACGGAGGGCTGGTAAATCAGTGCCTGGGGCTCCGACATACAGTCGCCGCGCCCGCATCCACTGCCCTCACTGCTCCCGCACATTTATACACCGCATGGGCCTATTAGGACACATGCGCCTCCACGACAACCTGCGGTAAACCACTGGAGGCTAAGCCACATCAGCGCACACCATCTACACTAATACGGTGACAAAACCCTCACAATCATCATAATGTACCTGATAAAATCACGGTTTCCTAGAAACAGTGGCTTGGAAGGCTGCCAATCTGACGCTTACACCAGACCACGCTTTCGGCCCAGTGTATGTGCTGTGTGTGTCGAGTGGCTGACCAGTGGACTAGGAGTCAGACGGCGATGGCTCCTCCATATCCCCTGAGTAAGTAAATCCTGGCGTGTGCATTATGGGGCCATGCGAAGACGGGTACGCTGACCCGTCATTCATCGCATCTCCACTCCCATCATCAGACAACTGACCGGCTCGGACAGCGGTTTGACTGTGGGGTGGGGAGAGATGAAGTCGACAGCACAGCGCATGTTCGTCACTATAAACAATCTGATGCGCTTGAAACTATCACGGGGCGCTAAAAGCCGTGGCTTGGATGGTTGCCAACTGACGGGATAAATCGGACCGCGTGGTTAGCCCAATGTGTGTTTTGTGTGGAGTGGCTGACTGGCGGACTGAGAGTCGGGCTGCAATGGTTCCTTCTTAATATGGCCCTTATGGCACTTCCACCCGTGGGATCCGAGCCAGGTGTGGTGGTACGCCCAGGGGTGGCTCCGGCCGCGCCAGCCACCTGCGTCCTCTCCCGCCTCCAGTCTTTTTTAACTATGTCATAACACCGGGTTAGTTGGGGGAGGAGGAGAGTGCGATAGCTGCAGCGCAAGGCTACTATCACTTTAAACTATTTCCCGCGCACTCACCGTCCCCTGCACCACCTGGTGTGGAGTATACGTTGGACCTCGTTGAAGCCGACGGTTGAACTATCTTGTTACAGGATAGTGTGCTTGGCCCGCTTTTTGTTTTTGTCTTTTTGTCAGTAATGAACCAGGTTTATTTCGGAATGGTAGGCACTTTATGTATGCCTACGATTTAGAAGTTGCCTATTGATACAAGACGGCAGATCTCGATACCATGCTTTATCTATTAAAAATGATCTTGAGGCCTTTTTTCAGTGGTGCTGCACATGGCGCCTTTCCCTTCCGTTATGGTTGTTGACGATGACCATCAGCCTCAACTCAGCATAGATGGCCACGATCTAAATGTGCCTGGCGTTTTTAAGATCTGGGCATATCATTCCAATGGTCTCAATCTTTTTAGAGCATTGCGCCCTGATTGTCTCCAAAAGCACCAAGAACGACCAGGTTTATCCTCCGAAATTTTCTAAAACTATTGATATTAGACTCCACGTTTATAAAATAAACGTTATGCATGGCCTGGAATACTGCTAGTTTCTATTCAGCCTTATGCGCGCTAGTGAACGGAAGAAAATAGAATCAGTCCAGCACTTCTTTACGAAAAGAATTTTATCGTTGGAGCACCGTAATCTTTCGTATCAAGAACCTTTGTGGGCTTATAAACATTGATACCTTATGGTTTCTCCGAGTACCGAAGGGAATCTTTTTACCGTTTAAGCTTTTGAATAGTCGTAAATTGTATCCCCTTACCACTGTGTGGCAGCTTGATCACCCTCGGAGCAGCAGTAATCGCAATGTCTTTTTATTTCTTCCTTTATCTTACACAGTTAAGTATCGTCGATTCTTTTCGGTTAACACCATAGCCATATTGAATAAACTACCCCAGGATGTAAAAATCCAGCGAGGTTATTCTTTTTTTAAGAGAACTATTACTAGTTTCTTGCATTCAGAATAGGTTCCAAGAATTTTGGGCGCCGACACGGTAGAATCTATTTTCCAGTTCGATGGAGTGCACGGCATCTGAACCTGATCCCAGGTCTTGCCTTGAGGGCTATGGAAACGTCTCTGCAGCCTGCACCCGTTGACTTCTACAGCAGACAGTGATCAAACGTCCATGGATGCACTCTTGCCTGGGGCAGAATCCCGGTTCCTAAAAAAGACAGAGAGACTTCAAACAAAGTGCACTTGTGTTAGCCCTTCCCTGATATGAACTGCTATCATCTTACAGGCAGAAGTTTATTCTCCTGAATAACATAAAGATAGGAAAAACACTTATAATGATATACATTCAGGAGTTTGTTTTCACTGCCAGCCTGATCCCCACTGAATATTTTCGTCTGATAATGCCTGTAAACCGGCATTAACTGCAACTATTATTATTATTGACTAAATTATTAATTGGTTTTTGACAACCTTCTCCATAACCTTGCAACATATTGAGGTCAGGTTGACAGGCCCGTAGTTTGTAGCCAGAGCACGACTACGGTTTTTGTGGGGCGGTGTAATGTGGCCTCGTTTTTCCAATCGGTAGGAAGAATTCCCGTATCGAACGTTTTCTCGACACAGAAAGTATAGGGGTTTGGCCAGCTCTCGAGCAAGTTCAAATAACAGCTTTGTTGGAATCTCATCGCGGTCGGACGGATTAACATACCTTAGGACTTTTAGTTCTTCAAAGACCCTACCTCTGGAAAGAACAAAACCGAAATCATTGGCACTCCCACAGTCTCGTAACTAGATGGAATGAACGTACGACCAGGAGTTTTTCACTCGTCAGCTCGATCCTTTACTGTATATCTCTTTGACCTTGCCTTTAAATTGGCAATAAATAAAATAAATATACACAAAGATATGTTAAAGAGCGTTTCTTATATTTTGTTGTGAAAAAATACCAACGAAATCATTAGACTCCAGGGTGACTATGCGCAGTGGACTCCAGGAGACACACAGGAAAACAGGACTAGAGTACTGACATCAGACACTGTTAACTCTCGCAACAAATGAGACGGATTACACAGCAGCCTCATCGTATTGCCGGCTGTGAGAATCTTAAGCAGCGAGTTCAGATACTCCAAGAGAGAATCATCATTGTGGCTATTCTAGAGGACAGCAAAAAGTAAATCATTTCATGTTCCGTCAACTACCCGAACCAACAAGCAACAAACAACCTATTAAAGAAGGCATGGTTGTTGAAAAACGCAAAGCCATCCAGGACGAGAAAAACTCCAGAAAAACCAGTTCCGCTGAATATTGAGGCAGTCAACGTTAATGCAACAATGATGAGTGAAGCTTTATTACCTCGTTATGGCAACTTAACCTACGAACCTCACGGAACACTACTGAAAGAAAAACCAGGGCAAAACCTCAAAACCTGTTAGGAAATTACAAGAAGGCTCACCACTTATTCCTGGAATGGCCGCCGTCAATCCATTTCATCACAAGAAATACTCAGAAAAGGGACTGCATTCGACAGCCAGTTTATGAAAGCGAAAAACGTCAGCTCTGTTTACAGCACAGTACAACAGGGCGACGAACTGTGAACTTCCCAGGCCAAAAGCCAGTATGTCATGCAAAAATGCTAATACTAACGCTGATAACGTAGTCTACCATAATTTAATTCCTCTGGATGTCAAAGCTCCATCAGCGAATAATTCAGTATAATTCAGTATATATAAGGGAAATAGGGCAGACCTTTTGAAAGACCCCTATTTGCAGATAGACGGTAGCAAAATACGGAAATGATCATGGCGATAGTTATTTAAGTATATTGGTCATTGGTGTTGACTAAATATACGTCCATCAAGTAAAAAGTTTATCAAGTCATCTTTTAAACATTTCCAACGCTTTCAGCCCGAACATCCAAAGTTGGCAGTTTGTTCCATTCGTCAATCATCCGTTGGGCAAAGACGTTGGCCCGCACTTCTAAGTTTGGCGTGGTTTCCTTTAAGTTTTAATTGGTCGGCCATCTGAAGAGCACAAATGAACTCCTCTGAAAAGTTTGAAGAATAAGTTCATATCTCCTCTGTATTGCCCTATAAGAGAGAGCAAAAATTTTAAATCTTTTCTAGCTGGCCCCTCATAGGGTAGGCATTTCAATCGACTGACTAGTTTCATCGCCTCCGTTTAGCTTCCAACAGAGATAGCCATATTTCGTCCAGGGGCGCCATCGCCTGAACGCCATATTCCAACACCGGACGTGGGAAATGTGTGCAAAACACGTGCCCAAAAGCTCTCTATCAAATTAACGTAGGATATTCTTGATTGTCTCCTAAGATACACAGCTTTGCTATAATTTCAAAGTGCGACGACGATGGTTTGAGAAT
>WEDG01008265.1:0-57279 GCA_017591395.1 Schistocephalus solidus
GGTATGCTTCGTTCCAGTTACGTATTGCTTATCTGCTACCAGAAAAATATAGGTTAAAAGGTCGAAGCCCTTGGCATTCTTATTCCGTTGGAAGGAGACCATTCAATAATTCTTGTTATTTAGACTAAAATAACCGCACCTGAATAAAATGATAACAATTTTGTTTTGCAGATCTGGGAACTACCGGGACAATCGAAATTACACATGCGGACGCGAAAATCCTCGACACAACCGTTCAACCGTGTACTGCGGTTACTATCAAAAATGCATCTGTTTACGCTGTATACCTCGCATTATTTTTTCGCATCTGATATGGCTCCCTTGATGTTCTCCTGCCGGATAAACACTGCCCTTCCATTTTTGGAAAATGAACTGATCGGAACAGTTTGATGATTCATTTTTTGAAATGTGATGTTTCTAAGTTCCCGTCAAATTAAAATACATTGTACTTCAATACAAACTGAGATTTGTCCTGAATTTTCTTCCACATCGACTCCTATAATACGCTGGATTCCGTGCGTTGGTCTTACTGATCAAATAGTCGATTTCATTTTCACTCTGGCAGGCTGTGAGTTAGCCAAAGCATTTCGTTGCTGTTACATGAACTGACAATTAGCCGAGCATTTTTTATGTTGATTCTTAATCCTGTTTCGTAGGAAAGCGTTTTGACGGAGGTTTGGAGGCCAAAAACGTGGCTCCACTAACAACAACCTCGGTAGAAAATGCCGAAAAGAAGTGACTAATTGGAGCTGCGTTTTCGACCTCCGCCGCCTTTTGATCCCAACTTCAACTGATTTTGCACTTTTTGCATATTCAACATCTGACAGCATATTTGAAAGGGAACTTGTTACCACAGAAGGTTACTGTTTCAATCTAGGTGCGGACTGCACTGATAGCAGCTTGGTCAAAATCCGAATCGCTCTGTTAGTCTATGTTGAAGAACATAGCCCAATTCGAAGTTTGAGAGATTTAGTGAAGGAAAGTGAGTAGGGCGGAGGATTAAGATGGCGGCCAAGAATTCAATGTCTACAATATATGCTCACGCTTTTTACTGAACTTGTGTTATAAGGCTTTCAAACGGCATTTTTTGATAACATACAAATAAGAAGTCAGGAACATCGCGAAACGAGCAGATTTCTAAAAAAAAATGTAAGTCGAGGTAAGGATATGTAACACCATTCCCCAAACAATAATCGGTGGATCGTGTAATATAGCAGTGACAGTAAATGGGGTATAATTGTCACAGTTGGACCGCCGCTTTCGACGAGGTCCACCGTATGCTCCACACAAGGTGGTGCAGGGAAGGTGACTTGCACGTGAATGAGCTTAAAGTAGATTTGCGCTGAAGCTTACGCACTCTCTCCTCCTCCCCACCTGAGCCCGGTGTCAAGACAGAGTCAAGAAGACCGGAGATGGGAGAGGGCGCAAGTGGCTGGCGCGGCCGGAGCCGCCCCTGGGCATACAACCACACCTGGCTCGGATCCAACCGAGTGGGATTGCCATAAAAGCCACATTAAGAAGGAGCCATTGCAGCCTGACTCTCAGTCCGCCAGTCAGCCACTCCACACAAAACACACATTGGGCTGACCACGCGGTCCGAGATATCCCGTCAGTTGGTAACCTTCTAAGCCACGGCTTTTAGCGCACCGTGATAGTTTCAAGCGCGTCAGATTGTTTATAGTGAGGAAAATGCGCTGAGCTGTTGACCTCACTCTCTCACCCACCCCCACAATCAGACCACTGTCCGAGCCGGTCAGTTGTCTTATAAGGGGGTGTGCGCATTGGCTGACCTCACTCTCGCCCTAACGCCAGTCAGTTGTCTGATGTGGGAGTGGGCGCATTGGCTGACGGGTCGGCTTACCCCTCTTCGCGCGCCACAGCACAACTTGGCTCCCATAACGCACACAACAGGATTAACTAAAGCTTGGGATATGGAGGACCCATCGTCGGCTAACTCAACGTCCACTTGTCAGCCACTCGACACACACAACACATACACTGGGCCAACGGTGTGGTCTGGTGTAAGCGTCAGATTGGCAGCCTTCCAAGCCACGGTTTCTAGGACACCGTGATTTTATCAGGTACATTATGATGATTGTGAGGGTTTTGTCTACGTATTAGTGTAGGTGATGTGCGTTGATGTGGCTAAGGCTCCGGTGGTTTAGCGCTGGTTGTCGTGGAGGCGCATGTGTCCTAATAGGCCCATGTGGAGTGTTAAATGTGCGGGAGCAGTGAGGGCAGTGGAGGCGGGCGCGGCGACTGTATGACGGAATCCCATGCAACGGTTCACCAGCCTCCGTGCAATGGATTCGCAGGTGTCCGAACAGACCAATGCGTGAGTTGAAGTTTCGGGCGCAGTGTGGGCAGGAGAAATCGGTAGAGGCTGGGGCGATGTCATTCATGGTAGTGGGGGGCAGTGGCTGTAAGAATGGTAGGAGCGGAGGGCGTGCATGATGTATCAGAGTTGTAGGCATTGCGGTGAATTCTGCTGTCATGGATGCGCAGATGACCGAATAGGCCCATGCGATGAGTGAATGCGCGAGAACAGTGAGAACAGTGGAGGCGACGACCTCTGCTGCGTGTTGGTGCTCCAGGCACTGGTTCACCAGTCTCTGTACGATGGATTCGCAAGTGACCGACCAGGCCGACGCGTGAGGTGAATATGCGGTCGCATTGAGGACACTTTAGGAGAGAGTCCCCATCGCTGATGGTGGTGGTGGTGGTGGTGGTAGTGAAGGCGAAGGCGGTGATGATTGCAGTGGTGGGGTAACAGGCGATGAGGAGAGAGATGTGGTCTTTTTGATGGTGGGAGTAATGAAATTGATTCCCAATGAGAATTTACCGAAAGCACGCGTATACTCGCCAACTAGTTTTCTGAATTGTAGGATTGTTGGTGCAATGCCTCCGAAGATGTCCAACAAGGCCGATTCGCGCGCGGAAGATGCGTTGACAGCGCGGACATGTTGACAGGGCCTGGGCATCGACGATGTTGGGCCGGGGCGCTGGTGACTTTTGGGCCGCTCTTTTGGCCTTGGCGACGGCGATCCGGTTGGCCTCATAGATTGCTGAACCAGTCTTCACGGATCTTCTCCACGCCGGTTTATCCTGGGCGAGGTCCTCCCAGGTCACCGGGTTGATTTGCAGTTGCCTCAGCGATTTCTTCAAAGTGTCCTTGTAGCGTCGTTTTTGACCTCCCTGTCGGTGAGCACCCGTAGCGACATCTCCGTAGATAAGTCGTTTGGGTAGTCACTCGTCGTCCATTCTTACCAGGTGGCCACTCCATCGCAGTTGCACTTGCCTCAGCATGGCGTTTGATGTTGATGATTTCGGTCGGCTCCAGGACTTCCGTGTCCGAGATCCTGTCCAGCCATCTCACCTTCAGTATTCTGCGGATGCAGCTGAGATGGACGTGATTCAGCTGCCTGGCTTGGTTCGAGAAGACGGTTCAGGCCTCTGCTCCATAAAGGAGTGTCGTCAAGACGACGATTTGTACATCTTCAGTATGGTCTTCCGGTGAATACCGTGGCGATTCCACACGGAGGCCTGCAGCCGGCCGAAGGCCTGGCTAGCTTTGGAGATCCGTTGGGCAACCTCGTCATCGATTCTCGTGTTGCGTGACAGCGTGCTTCTTAGATAAGCAAAGTCTTCCACGTTTTTGAGCTGAGCACCGTTGACATTGATTCGGGGAGCATTGTATTTTGCGCTGGGTGGCGGCTGGTGCATGACAATCGTTTTGGCTGCACTGATTTTAAATCCAAAATCGGCGCAGCCTGCGGCGAAGAGGTCCATACTCCTTTGTATGTCCTCCTACGTCACGGTGTTAAGGGCACAGTCTTCCACGAAGAAACAGTCTTGGACTGTAGTCGTAGACACGCGCCTTGACGCCTGCATACGCCGACTGTTGAGAAGGTGCCCGGCACTTCTGTAGGCGATGCGGATCCCAGTCTACTCATCATGGTAGGCATCCATCAGCATAGCCGAGAACATGAGGCTGAACAGGGTCGGAGCCAATACGCAGCCCTGCTTCACTCCGTTGGTCACTGCGAATGCTTCGGATACCGTCCCGTTGTCAGTGACGCGCGCCGTTATCCCGTTGTGAAGCTGACGCACCATGTGCGTGAACCGCTCAGGACAGCCGAATTTCTGCATGACGTTTCACAGTCCGTCGTGATTCACCGTGTCAAGAGCTTTCGTTAGATCCAGAAAGGTAGTGTATAGGTGAGTTCGCATCTCCTGTCACTTTTCTTGTAGCTGGCGGTCGGCAGAGATCATATCGGTTGTTCCGCGGAGTCGGCGGAATCCACATGGGCTTTCCGGGAGCAGGCCTTTCTCTAGGTGACCGTTCAGACGATTGAGAAGGATACGGGTTAAGATCTTCCCAGTGATGTTGAGCAACGAGATGCCTCTGTGATTATCACAGAGTTGCCGGTTACCCTTCCGTTTTTAGAGATGGACGATGGTCGCGTCTTTGAACTCCTGAGGAACTTGTCCTTGGCGCCACATCTCCTGGAAGAGTGTTGTGAGTTCTGCCATCAGCCGGGGCCCACCGTGCTTGTAGACTTCCGGTGGGATTGGGTCGGGGTCCCGGTGCTTTACCGCTGGAAATCTGCTGCACGGCCCGAATGGTTCCTGGTAGGGAAGGCGGTAGATCCAGGTCGTTGTTCATGTCTAATCGAGGAGCCTGTCAATGGCAGCATCGGAGATGGCTGATGAGCAATTAAGGACACTTCTGAAGTGCTCGGCCCAGCGCTTCAGAATTTGCGATTTCTCTGTCAGCAGTGTTGTGCCGTCAGAGCTGAGCAGCGGTGCGGACCCCTTGATACACGGGCGGTAGATGGCCTTGATGGCTTTGAAAAAGTTTTTCATTTCATTGCGGTCCGCATACCCCTGGATTTCCTCAGCCTTTCGGATCATCCAGGCATCCTGCATCTCCCGCAGCCGTTGTTGTACAAGGCGCCGGCATCTGAAAAAGGCTGCTTTGGTGGAGTCAGTCCGAAGGTCCATGTAGGCTTTGTGTAGTCTTTTATTCTCCGCGAGTAAGTTGTTGATGTCGGCGTCTTTGTCGTCAAACCAGTCCTGGTGTCGACGGTGTGCGCGTCCGAGCACATCGAGGGCGGTGGACTGGATGACATTTCGCAGTTGACACCATCGTGTCTCCACGGTAGCGTTATCATCTGGAGCATGCAGGTCCTCCAGTTTCTCGGTTATTTGGTTGCTGAAATCAAAACAGTGAGCAGGCAAATTTAATAAAAGAGGATTTAACTTACCTGGCGGCCTCTAACCTTGGGGCCTTCGTCGGGGTTGCAGTCCGAGCCTCATCTGTCCAACCATCGGCATCGCGGATCGCCTTGGTTACCAGCACGTCCTGTCAATCTCGCCTCCGGACGAGAACATAGTCCAGCAGATGCCAGCGCCGCGACCGAGAGTGCATCCACGTGGCCTTCTCCCACGTCGGAAGGCGGAAGAAGGTGTTGGACAGCAGGAGACGGTGTTCCGCAAACGCGCGCAGAAGAAGGAGGCCGTTATCGTTGCAGCTACCGAGACCGTGGTGACCCAGCACTCCTGCCAGGCAGCGTGGTCCGTCCCGTCGCGGGCATTGAAGTCACCAAGGACAATTAACTTGTCCTCTTTCGGCACAGTCGCCAGCAAGGCGTGCAGTTCCTCGTAGAATTTGTCCTTCGCCGCATCAGAGCTCGTCATTGGGGGAGCGTAGGCGCTGATGATGGTGGCGAACTGGTCTCCCGAAGAGGCAGGCGGAGGCTCATCAGGCGATCATTGATACCCTGCGGCAGACAGGGCAGACGTCCCACGATGTCGTTACGGATGGCAAAGACAACACCAGCGTCGCGTCGCTCTGCCTTTGACCGCCCGCTTCAGAAGAAAGTGTAGCCGGTCCCCACCTCCTCCAGCTGACCCTGCTCAGAGAATCGGGTCTCGCTGAGAGCAACAATGTCCACCTTGTAGCGCGCCAGTTCCCGAGCGACTAGCACCATCCTCCGTTCTGGCCGGTTGCTCCTATGATTGTCTAAAAGGAAACGAACTTTCCAGGCTGCTAGTGTGAGTGTACTCACCCGGGCAGCCTGGAAGGTATGGCGAGGGAGATGGGAACGGGGGGTATTGTTGTTTGTTTGAGTTTTACAACCGCGTATTTGCGATCTACGAGCTGCGGCCGGCTGCAGAAGACGTGATAACTAGCATTTGTTTTGGGCACCTTTCCTAGCCCCTTTCTTCGCGAAGAGGCAAGCAGTGCTGTCCCTAAATAGGGCTGCTCGCACATCCCAGACTGCTGCCGAACTCCACTATGGGCCACGGTTTTGTTTTAGTGGGAAAACGACCCGAGTTAGCCTGGGCCGCCTACGGGGTTGCTGTCGCCCCCACCGTAGGACTTTATGAGAGGGGGGAGGTGGGAAGTTCGGGAGTCAGACATACCGGGTGTGGAGGCACACACAACACCGGAGACCCTCACCTGGTTAAGCCCGCCGGTCGTGACGGTTGCCCAGGGTGTGGTCGCTGGGAAGAACCCAACTTTGAGGAGTTACAGGTGAGAGTTGGGTACCAGTTAGAGGTGGCCACAGGAGCATTCACCACCTGTACGAGACAAATTTAGCGACCAAATGCTATCTGTGTGGGGCTACCCCTTACTAGTACCCCTACACCCCTGTCACGGTATAACAGTGCGAAGGCAGTTGAATATATGTGCTATACAATAAATAATTAACGTTCCGCAAAATATCGTTTCCCGCGCTTATATATGGCAATGGAGTTGAAAGAGGAAGAAGAAGAAGAAGATGATGATGATGATGATGATGATGATGATGATGAAGAGGCGATCACTTGAACATAGTGTTCATTGGTTTGACGTTTCGAATTCTCTTTCGAAACCTTTATAAGATACAGCCAGGTCGCCACTGGCTTACTATCGATGGCAGTCTACCTGTTCATCATTGGGGTTCGTAATTGATGCGAGGATTGCTGTTTTGTTCCGTAAACGAGTCGTTAGTTGCCGTGACTTCTTCACCGTTGTCGATTCCTTGCATGACAATTACTTGGCCATTTGGTTTCCCGTCACAGGGACTGCTGATCACCCGCATCCTCCCGCTTGGCTAGCAATTTTGCCCAGGAAAAATCGCAACGCAGTTCACAACTCATGCGGATGTCAACCCTTGCGAGAATTTTGGCCTCATAAAACTTGAAAGTGTAGCTGAGTCCCGTTGCATGAGCCGCGACCTGATAGTAAGTCTTTCCTACTCACTGCTGCCGCGTGATCGCATGAGGAGTAATCTCCCAGTTTCTCCAACGTAGTTGCTTTGCCCTCAAGTGAGCCAGATTCAGTAAACCACTCCAGACGTTTCCTGTCACGGTGGCGGGTCTTTCGTCCTCAGTATCTGGCGCATTATAATTGCTTCTAGTCGGTGGGCAACTTCAACTTCGAGAAGTGTGAGGAGACAGCTAACGGCTTCCGAGACGTTCTTCATGTAAGGTAGCACTCGCCAACATTTGGGGCTGGTGCGGTTTGGTCTCTCGCCTTGTTTGCGCATGCAACCGTCAACAAAGTTACGCCGGTAATAGTTTGGTCTGAGCACCCATTGAAGGTTCTTCAAGTCGGCAACCTTGTCTTCCGGTTCGCTCCAGTGGGTCGCAACATGCTGATATAGTGCCCGTACGTAACTACTTTTGTGACTGATTGGGTGGTCGCTGCTGAAACTCAGTATTTATGTCGTATTTATCGCGTTATTTAATACTTAATTTTTAGGCCGACACCATCTTTGCGGCAGACGAGGACATTAAGGAGGGCTAGCTGGATGTCCAGGAAGACGCCGTTGAGGTGTTCCTTGAATTCCAGCATCTGATCCCGTTCGATGCTGACGAAGGTGTCATCCACACACCTGGCCCAGAAGTTTGCTCTGTGGTGCTGGAAGTCTCGTAAAGTTCCAGCCGTTACAGGACCATGCATTCTTAGGCTCCGGGTCGACAGTATCCTGTGTTGTGTATGGCTGGCTAATTATAGCCCATAAACCAAAGGTGCCTATTCCAGACTCCTTTGTCCTTGTAGGCATGTTATTCTGCCTAGACTACTGGACGCTGTGCGGCTGCTGGGCTCAAGAACGAGCCTCTTGGCGCAGTGGGAGAAGTCTGTCCTTTAACGTGATCGGTCATTGCCCTCGTACATACAGTGGCTGTTTTAACTCAAGAAATTTTATGGATTTTATGAGTTACGACAGGTTACGAGAAATCAGCGCACGCTGCGTCTCCCAAAGTTTTAATTCAATAAAGAACCAATCGTGAGGGAAAATAAGGATTATTGTGGTTTACAAATTAATGTTACATTGCCTAGAAAAATTAATTTGTTAAGAAAATGTACAAATTGCAAAAAGATAAAAAATTGAGCTAGTTGAGTTAAATGAAGCTTTAAACTTATAGGAAACCTGTCAAATGCAACTAAACGAGTAAAAAATGCAGCAAACATAGAATTAATATTGAAAATAGTCTTTTTCAGAGTTTTGCACATACATATTAATCTAGATTAAGCGCAAGGTAAAGTATGGTCGTTCTCAAGAAGCCTAACGTGCAAGTGCATATTCCAACACCGTTTCACGATAATTAGCAGTTTTTCTTCCAATTATATATTATCTTAGATACGTTTGGCCAAGGTAGCGATAAAGTGTCAATCTTATGTTCTATCCGTTTCAAGTTTCCTTATTCATTTCATAGCCAACTGCAGACTGAAACTGTTTTGACATGCTTCGCGTACGCCGTGACAGCGAAAAGTAGCGACGTGTCATTGCGTCTCGTATATATGCGCGTTTGAGTTCCTAACCCTGCGGGACAACCGATATGATCTTTGCCGCCCGCCAGCTACAAGAGAAGTGTCAGGAGATGCGAAACTCACCTATACACTACTTTCGTGGATCTAATGAAAGCCTTTGACACGGTGAAGCACGACGGACTGTGGAAAGTTATGCAGAAATTCTGCTGTCCTGAGCGGTTCACGCACATGGTGCGTCAGCTTCATGACGGGATGACGGTGCGCGTCACTGACAACGGGACGGTATCCGAAGCATTCGCAGTGCCCAACGGAGTGAAGCAGGGCTGCGTATTGGCTCCGACCCTGCTCAGTCTCATGTTATCTGCTATGCTGATGTACGCCTACCGTGATGAGCAGCCTGGGATCCGCAACACCTACAGAACTGACGGACACTTTCTCAGCAGTCGGCATAGGCAGGACACAGCGCGCGTGTCTACGGCTACAGTCCATGACTTGCTCTTTGCGGACGACTGCGCTCTTAACACCGTGACGGAGGAGGACATGCAAAGGAGCATGGACCCCTTCACCGCAAGCTGCGCCGATTTTGGATTAACAATCAGTACAGCCAAAACGGTTGTCATGCACCAGCCGCCACCCAGCGCGGAATACAATGCTACCTGAATCAATGTCATCGGTGCTTAGCTCAAAAACGTGGAAGCCTTCGCTTATCGAGGAAGCACGCTGTCACGCAACACGAGAATCGATGACAAGGTTGCCCAACGGAATTCCAAAAGCTAGTCAGGCCTTCGGCCGGCTGCAGGCCTCCGTGTGGAATCGCCACGGTATTCACCTGAACACCAAACTGAAGATGTACAAGGCCATCGTCTTGACGACACTACTTTACGGAGCGGAAGCCTGGACCGTCTACTCGAACCAAGCCAGGAAGCTGAATCACTACCATGTCAGCTGCCTCCGCAGAATACTGAAGCTGAGATGGCAAGACAGGAGCCCGGACAAGGAAGTCCTGGAATGGACCGGAATCCTCAGCATAAACGGCATGCTGAGGTAAGTGCAACTGCGATGGAGCGGCCACCTGGTAAGAATGGACGACGAGTGACTACCCAAACGACTTATCTACGGAGATGTCGCTACGGGTGCTCACCGACAGGGAGGTCAAAAACGACGCTACAAGGACACTTTGAAGAAATCGCTGAGGCAACTGCAAATCAACCCGGTGACCTGGGAGGACCTCGCCCAGGACAGACCGACATGGAGATAATCCCTAAAGACAGGTTCAGCAATCTATGAGGCCAATCGGATCGCCGCTGCCAAGGCCAAAATAGCGGCACGAAAGTCACCAGTGCCCCGGCCCAACATCGTCGATGCCCAGGCCCTGCCAACATGTCCGCGCTGTCAACGCATCTTCCACGCGCGAATCGGCCTGGTTGGACATCTTCGGAGGCATTGCACCAACAATCCTACAATTCAGAAACTAGTTGGCAAGTATACGCGTGCTTTCGGTAAATTCTCATCGGGAATCAATTCCATTACTCCCACCGTCATAGAGACCACATCCCTCTACTCATTACCTGTTACCCCCACCACCACAACCATCACCGCCTTCGCCTTCACTACCACCACCGCCACTACCACTATCAGCGATGGGGACTCTCTCCTAAACTGTCCTCAATGCGACCGCACATTCACCTCACGCGTCGGCCTGGTCGGTCACTTGCGAATCCATCGTACAGAGACTGGTGAACCAGTGCCTGGAGCACCAACATGCAGCAGAGATCGTCACCTCCACTGCCCTCACTGTTCTCGCGCATTCACTCATCGCATGGGCCTATTCGGTCACATGCGCATCCATGACAGCGGAATTCACCGCAATGCCGATAACACCGATACATCATGCACGCCCTCCGCTCCTACCATTCTTACAGCCACTGCCCCCCACTACCATGAATGACATTCCCCCAGCCTCTACCGATTTCTCCTGCCCACACTGCGCCCGAAACTTCAACTCACGCATTGGCCTGGTCGATCACCTGCGAATCCATTGCACGGAGGCTGGTGAACCGTTGGCTGGGGCTCCGAAATACAGTCGCTACGCCCGCCTCCACTGCCCTCACTGCTCCCCGCACATTTACACTCCATATGGGCCTATTAGGACACATGCGCCTCCACGACAACCAGCGCTAAACCACCGGAGCCTAAGCCACATCAACGCACATCACCTACACTAATACGTAGACAAAACCCTCACAATCATCATAATGTACCTGATAAAATCACGGTGTCCTAGACACCGTGGCTTGGAAGGCTGCCAATCTGACGCTTACACAAGACCACACCGTTGGCCCAGTGTATGTGTTGTGTGTGTCGAGTGGCTGACCAGTGGACTGGGAGTCAGACGGCGATGGCTCCTCCATATCCAAAGCTTAAGTTAATCCTGTTGTGTGCGTTATGGGAGCCAGGTTGTGCTGTGGCACGCGAAGAGGGGTAAGCCGACCCGTCAGCCAATGCGCCCACTCCCACATGAGACAACTGACTGGCTCGGATGGTGGTCATATTGTGGGCGTTAGGGCGAGAGTGAGGTCAGCCAATGCGCACAAAGTGCATAAAGTGCCAAATTAGGGCATATTACGCGGCCACTGAACCGTCAGATCCTGCAGCTCCATCAATGTCATGATGTTCATGGATCGTCCTTTCTATCCATATGGTCATCACCCACATATACAACTTTGTCAATAAATACCCCAACTATGTCGCACCGTTCACATCCATGATATGCATTAGCATTGTTGATTTGCTTAACAAAAGACCTAGCCGGTGCGTGACATATAAAAACTGCTACGCGCACAATTACTGACTGATCTTCGCTATATAACTGTTAACTGTAACTGGTTTGTTTCATCCACAGTTTGCTTACAAAATGCTAGAACATCATTCGGTTTGCCTTTTCCAAAGTAAATAGCAACTGGGAATACAGCACTTATGAAAGGACGGATAACCATTGCTAAAATAGGCCAAAATTGTAGCTTGGTCTTCCGAAAAACGGGTAACCCATCGATAGCAACATTAACTGCAATCTCATTCTCACCTTCGAGAATTCTTCTCTTCTCCAGGAGTCGCTTAATTTGACTCACCAATCCTACGTGAACATATTCCCCACTACCCATTTTAAAAACTCTAAAGATGTAAGATGCCCTCAGCAGTGTTCGGGTTCTGTAGGCATGTCTGTGACAAGCGATTTACAATTTTCTAGAACAGTGCGTAGGTGGCAATGGGCAGTGTTTGATTCAATAGCCCATTTCCTAACCCTATCCCGAATCGACGTATGCTGCTTTCCTCCTCATCTGATGACGAATTTACTACATATGTAGTAACTCGAGGGATATCCCTCGCTGTCATCTGCGGACTCACATTTCGTTGACCACAACGATGATTCATCTAAATCTACGGGCATGTCCATCCAGGTTTTATCGCCTGGTGATGCTGACGTGCTTTCCTCGTCATGTTTTACTCGTTTGCGCTTTAATCTATACCTATTCACTTCCTCAATAACTTCGCGGTATATTTTCCGCCACATCGCGGACAACATGCCTTCTAATTGTCCTTTTACTGGGCTGCCTAAGCATTTTAGATGATTAATAAACAAAATAAATCGATATAAAAAACAGATAAGCAATGTACATGCGAAATAGAGTTAGACAAAAGAGCAGGCAGAATTACGGTCGACCACGTAAGCCACGACAAATAAAAGTGTCATGGCCGCTTCCCGCGCCCACTCTAGACACACTAGCATGCCAACCAATCACAGCATGGATTCTTAAGATAGATTAACCAATGAGCAGGGGCTATGTCCTATCTCGACATGTCGAGATTTCAGTATATCAGGGCTATATCGACAAGATATTAGGCATCCATTGTTCCTCGTGAATCTCCGGAACGTGAAATGTCGTTATTGACCCCATAAATACTAATGGTATGTTTTTCACGTGTCTAAATTACTGATGTGCGCACACTCTGCGAAATTGATGGAACGGACAAACGCAGTTCATGCAACAGTCCTCGGGGCTTTACAAGAATTCTGCCTTGAAACGCAGATGCCGCTGACCGCAAACAAAAATTTATTGAATAAATTGCGACCCTTCTACCCCGAGCTGCCCAAGTACCCACGGACACTATTGCGTACGCCTCGTGTGTGCATCAACAAGCCCCTTAAGAATGGTTGCTATGTCCATTTGTGCCTTGAAGAGGGTCTGCTTCGTGAATTGCGTTTTCTGCCGACAATAAATGTTCTGGAAATGCGCATTTAGTTGCATATTGAAGGGATGAAGATCTTCAAGGGTTCTAGTCAATGTCTGTGGCCCATACTTTGCTGTATAAGCCATCCGGTTTTTGGCTAACCCTTCGTTGTCAGTGTGTTCTGCTGTTCCAGCAAGCCGGACGCCTTGGAAGACTTTTGGAGGACTGTGTCAAGGAGCTGAGAGAATTGTTGACGAATGGCTTGCACGACCTATTGAGCGACGCCATGGTCAATATAGTGTTACAGAATGTCATCTGTGACACGCCAGCCAGGTGTTATATTAGGCAAGTTAAAGCCCAAAATGGCTATTATAGATGCGACAGGTATGCGGTTTCTTAGTTATAACGTTACTCTCTGCAGATGTTGCCATATGGAGACAGCCGTTGCCAACCGCATGATATCCCCCACTTTCAGTGGCCAGCTGCGTGACGACAGGTCTTTTCGATTGGGAAGTCAGGATGCACATCACAAGGGCAGATCACCTTTCCAGGCTCTGCATGTTGATATGATCGCCTGCTTCCCAAGAGATTACATGCACCTCGTCTGCCTGGGTGTCATGCGGGAAATGTTAAATTTGTGGCGGCTGGGACCAAATTTGTGTGCTCAAGTGAACGCATCTATCGTCAAGTGCAGCCAATGGTTGCTGGCTGAGTTTGCATGCAAGTGCAGATCGTTGGACTTCCTTGAATATTGGAAGGCTGCCGAATACAGTCAGTTCTTATTGTACCTGTAGGACCTGTAGTTTTGGCTCCCGTTTTAGACTCCACCCGTTATAATCACTTTTTACTCCTGTTTGTTGCCATTTATATATTTTCTCATCCTACGTTACATCACTCCTGCATCGATTTTGCTAGTCTTTTATTAAATAATTTTGTTGCAGATTTCCCCATTCTGTACAGTCCGTCTGACATTGGTTATAACATCCATTGTCTCCTACATTTGCATTAGGACGTCCGTCGGTATGGGGTGCTGGACAAGTTTTCAGCATTCCCTTTCGGGTCATTTTTTCAAATAGCGCGTAACAGCATAAAAGGACCGACTAATGTAGCAGCACAGATGTACAAGCGTTTTTCTGAAAGACGCCTACATGAGTTGCTAACTGGCTCAATGCTGTTGGACGACGATGGGGGGGTTGCACGGCCTCATCCTTTTCCCAGCGGGCCAACCTCAATTCTACACAATGGGTATTTTTTGTCAACAAAGTCGCCTGACAATGTCGTACATATCGGCAATAGACCGTGCATACTGACATCTGCATCGGCTGCCAGAATACAATACCGGCCTTTTGCGGATTTTGGAGACATGTTTAAAACTTCTTTATCTTTCATTTGTTTGTAAAGTGTCTGATTTAGAAAACCATGTTTGTAATGGTACGCTATCCGACATCGTTTGTAAATACATCCCCTTTAATATTGACGATAAGGGAAAAAAAATCTTCAACATTAAAGGGGACGTATTTACAAACAATTTCGGATAGCGTACCATTACAAACATGGTTTTCTAAAGCAGATGCTTTTGCATACTTTTTCTGAACAGTGATGTTTGTCCAGTTTTTTTATCGTGAGACATTGTCATTATAAAAGAGGCCGTACACTTTGACGCAGTTTTGGAGCTGCAATCTGACAAAGAAGTGTCAGATGTTCCGAAGTCCTAGTTCATTTCAGACAATGCCGTCATGTGGCCTAAGTCGCAGAGGCAATGGACCGCTCTTTTGGGCGAAATTAACGTCCACCTGACGGAACGCCGATATGCACTGTGCGTGTTCTGAAGGACAACTTGACTTTGGGAAAAGCCCGCTTTGCGGCACGGAGGGTGCCGAACTCTTCCAACCTTTCCAGTTCAGAACCCGTTGGAATGGGTCGCGGCCTACAAACCAAGTAAGTGTGCCTTAGAATTAACTGTGCTGTGGTAGATTTCCTCGCCAATTGTCTTCAGAGGCCGAAGAAGAAGATGACGAAGACATGGATCGTCCACGACCGTTCAAAACGCGTTTATTTGGTTGACCCGAGCAACCATCGTTACTCCGGTAGGCATGCATATGTCTTACGAATTTTACGCCACTAATGGACGAAAACATTCCAGTGACTTCAAACATGTGCACTAGGCCTTCAGAGCCGAAATCTGCTGCTGTGTCTATCAAAGAAAATCGTCTGGACATCCTGGAACAGAAGGTGGAGTCCCTGTGATAGGCTTGTTGGCCTTTGGTATAATTAAATTTAACCAGTAAAAGATTGGATCACAACGCCCATGATCTGGCTGTTATCGTAAATGAACTTAAAGAGCTTCAGGCTATGATCACGGAGAAAATTCAGCCTGTGATGGAGACTACCACTATGGTCAACCAGCGGCCATCCACATTTCGATTGCCTGTGTCTTCCGCAGACGCTTACCAGGCATTTTTCCAGAGGTTGAATTTGGAGGACTACTCCTTTCAGGACACGGTTAGGTTAGATGCCCTACTTTATACACCGCATGACTTACAGGTAAAACTCCTTTCTGTGCTTGGAGGTCGTTACCAGAAGGAGTTTATCAGAAATCTGTCGGCCATGCTGCAGCCGCCTTTGCTCCTCAGCTTCTGCTGTGGTGGTTATGCGGGCATGATTTCTTTCATTGGCAGCCCACTATGCACTGTCTTCACTGGTATATGTAAATCATGTTTAACACCTTCAGACGTAATCCGTAAACACAGTACTTTTAGTACTACACGCAGTGAATTAGTTAGGAAAACCGCCATTGACTGGTTTAACGGCGCGAGAGACCGGTATGGTGGACGGTCAAGACGTCGAGATTCTACAAACCCAGATGTACAGGATTTACCAGTTCTGCTAGCGTCCGAGGACACGGTAAATACTCTTATCCTCTGTACTGCCTTTTTTAATTCTGCTCAGTAATCCGTGCGTACGTCTGCATGACTGATTGTCTGAGTGCACGACAAGATAGAGCAGCAGGGCCATTACTACAGTTAGGCTAGTCAGAACATGGCTGACCATCTCGTACAAAAAATCGATACGAGAAGCGGTCATGCCTCGGCGGCCGGTATCAGAGCGAGCATGCGTGTGTGCGTGCGTGCGCGCTTGTTCAGGCATACAAAGACTGCGGAATGCAGATTTAGCGAATGCAGCATACCGTCCAGTGCACTAAGACGACAGTTCGGCTAGGTGGGAGATGGGGCCGCCGACAATATTGTTCTAGGCCCAGTCTTCTAGGCTGTGTATACAGACTTTTTGCGGTTGGTTTTTGGCAACAATTGTGGGTACTTTTAACTACAATAGTAGTTGCAATTTATGAAAGTATTTATAATCCAACATGACTATAAGTCATTGAGGCATTTAGATTAGAACTTGACAGATGTTACTACATAAGAAGTAGGAATTTAGGAGAATTTTTTCATAGTTTTATTCAGGCAAGTATTGGAAGCTTCATTCTATTCAGTATTTTATACCTGCTTTGTTCACCGGTTTAAATTCTCGTTTATCACTAACAGGAATCAGCTAAAGATGATGGCACTACGTGGTCGTGACTATTGATGAGGTTTCCTTTACATTACATGATAATATAACCAACATTGACCTTGTACATATTTTTTCAAACCCTGTAAATTTTTATAATACATTGTTTCTACAGAATTTGTGTGCATTATATTTTAAGCAACGGCTGGTTTCGCGAACGCGTGCGTTCTAAGTAGAACGCAGGACCCCAGGAGGTCACCTAATGTTCGAGGTCGCTAATGGGGTTCAATGGGCCACATTTAAGTGTGCAACACTACTGTGACTGGGAGGCAGTGCATTATGGGTGAGAAAATCGATAAATTAATGGGTGCACTGAATGTCGGAAAAGGCGCGTCCGCGAGCACAAATATTTCCAAAGGCTGGCTGAAGTGTTGTATTGCCCGCCATAGCCGGGGCTCAAGCCCAACTTAGCCCCGGCAAAGTGTCGAGGCTGGTGCTAGCAGAGAATTATCAGTGTGATAAAACAGTACATTCACAGAAGTTTAGTACAGCGATTTTTGGTACAAAACGTCATAAATTTGCAAAACTGAAGCTGCCCCTGTTTTCCGAAAACAATGTGATCTCTAAAACCTGCATTCACCAGATTTTCGTGAGAAAAAAACAAAATTTTCCATTCTCTGAAGGGATATATTTTAAATTTTTCTGGCTTATATTAGTTTTCATTCACAGTACTGCGCACAAAAACAAAATGCCTTGATCCGTAGCTTTCAATAGCGTAGGAAAATTCCTGGATCGCAAGAAACGTTGGAGTTTGCCCTATGTAGCCCCATTTTCCCATCAAAAAACTGATCTGAAGTGAACTCTTTATTATTAAACAGCTTTTTGGGCATCATTTCAATACAACAAACAGAAATACTTCCTTAAAATGCATGCCCTACTACTCTTTCAAATTCTGATACAGACATTTATTGAGCTAGGTAAAATATATATATATATAGAGGCAGTTCTCCAAAAATTAGAGACCCTGGTTTTCGCAAATTACAAACCGAAATTCTGGACTAGGTATGTGGACGATACCTTTGTCATCATCAAGCGGGATATGGTCAAGGAATTTCATGACAGCCTGAATTCTATTTTCCCTGACATCCAGTTTACAATGGAGGTGGAAGTCAACAACCAGCTGCCATTCCTAGACGTTCTGGTCCATCGAAAACCCTGCGGGAACCTTAAAACGACGGTGTATAGGAAGGCCACCAGTACCCGCCAAATCCTTAGCTACCATAGCAAACATCCGTCGTGTCACAAACGCAGTTGTGTTCGAACGCTATACAAAAGGGCTGAAACACACTGCAGCGAGCCAGGCGAAAGAAAGGCAGAACTTCGATACCTCCAACGCCTCTTCATGGCCTGCGGGTATCCCCGCAACTTCATCGAACGTAGCAGACAGTGCAGGCAAATCCGACGGCCAGCGACCGAACAGCCAAAGATATGGCGAGCGTTGCCATACATTGACGGTGTTTCGGAGGCGGTCTCCCGTCTCCTAAGACCGATGGGGATCGGCATCGCCCACCGGCCGGAGTCAACCATTCGACATCTGGTTATGAGGCCTAAGGCCCCCTGCCCCGAGGTGAAACCACAAACGTCATCTATCGGGTTCAATGCAATTCCTGCGCAGTCAACTACATTGGAGAAACCGGGGAAACGTCTGCAAACCCGGGTCGGAGAACACATGAGGGCGGTAAGAAGAATGGACCCGCTGTCTTTGGTGGCTGACCATTGCGCAGACTCTGGACACACGTTCGCCTTCCAGAATGCTGAAATTCTTGGTCGGGGAAGTGACCGCGTGGCAAGGGAAACCATCGAGGCTTGGCACACGGGAACAACCTCCATAAATCGTTGTGTGACGCTTCCTACGGCCTACCAAGCCCTCCGGACGCAGCTCAATGATCGAAAGAGCCAACGTGAACATGGGTGAGTCCATGGCGGACACGCACGCAATCGCAACACAACCCAGACCCGACGAAGGAACAGTTATCGCCTCGGCCAGCTCAACCACTTATCCGGCAGGTGCGAATACACACGGAGGTGCGATCGCAACCAAGATTAACAGCCTGGGGCGGCAGCTTCGGTCGATGAGGGTACTGACGACTACTGCCAACGTGCGAACTCCGGCCCCCGACCAGATTGAGAACCAGCCATCACCCGCCCTCCCCCAGTCCACCACGGACTCAGTGAACAGGTAAAGGATGATCGCCAAGAATGAAACACCACCATGCTCATCAAGCAGCAAGATGACTGAGAATCTCCACCCCCAACCCGGCCCCTCCTCTACGCAAATTCAAAAACCTTAGTAATCCCGTATTAGTCAAAATGTTACCACCTATAAATACTGTGAGGCGCGGTACAAGATTTACCTCCGACGATGAAATCTTGTTTGATTTTGAAACGTCAGGACAATAAAACCATGGTTCCCGTGATCGCCTCTTCTTCTCATATATATATATATATACATATATATATATATATATATATATATATATATATATATATATATATATATATATATATATATATATATATATACATGTAAGACGTTATACCGTACTTCCGACATAGATACTAGCTTAAAGCCCAGACACGTGTTTCGCCGAAGTTTCTGCTGCTGTGTGACACAGCAACGAGGGGTTCGGCTCCTCAGTGGGTCCCCCAGTGTTCTCTATGCGGTTTCTGGTATATGGACTCCAGATAATAATCGGGTAAATAATTTCTGTAATTATTAAGTGCAGGACATGGATTCAGGTGATTCGGACATGACTTTCTTAGGGTCGGACCCGAAATTTCAATGAACATTTGGGTCGAAGACAATCAACCACTGTGGAATAACCACGTAATGCCCATTCTACAAACAAGTAGTACTACAAGTAGTATGAATCTTATATGGCAAAGACGTTGTATCGTACTTCCGACATAGATACTAGCTAAAAGCCCAGACACGTGTTTCGCCGATGTTTCTTCTGCTGTGTTACACAGCAACGAGGGGTTCGGCTCCTCAGTGGGTCCCCCAGCGTTCTCTATGCGGTTTCTGGTACATAGACTCCAGATAATAATCGGGTAAATAATTTCTGAAATTATTAAGTGCATGACATGGAGTCAGGTGATTCGGAAATGACTTTTTTAGGGTCAGACCCGAAATTTCAATGAACATTTGGGTCAAAGACAATGAACCACTGTGGAATAACCACGTAATGCCCATTCTACAAACAAGAAGTACTACAAGTAGTATGAATCTTATATGGCAAAGACGTTATACCGTACTTCCGACATAGATACTAGCTAAAAGCCCAGACACGTGTTTCGCCGATGTTTCTGCTGCTGTGTGACACAGCAACGAGGGGTTCGGCTCCTCAGTGGGTCCCCCAGCGTTCTCTATGCGGTTTCTGGTACATAGACTCCAGATAATAATCGGGTAAATAATTTCTGAAATTATTAAGTGCATGACATGGAGTCAGGTGATTCGGAAATGACTTTTAAGGGTCAGGTCCAAAATTTCAATGAACATTTGGGTCAAAGACAATGAACCACTGTGGAATAACCACGTAATGCCCATTCTACAAACAAGTAGTACTACAAGTAGTATGAATCTTATATGGCAAAGACGTTATGCCGTACTTTCGACATAGATACTAGCTAAAAGCCCAGACACGTGTTTCGCCGATGTTTCTGCTGCTGTGTGACACAGCAACGAGGGGTTCGGCTCCTCAGTGGGTCCCCCAGCGTTCTCTATGCGGTTTCTGGTACATAGACTCCAGATAATAATCGGGTAAATAATTTCTGAAATTATTAAGTGCATGACATGGAGTCAGGTGATTCGGAAATGACTTTTAAGGGTCAGACCCGAAATTTCAATGAACATTTGGGTCGAAGACAATGAACCACTGTGGAATAACCACGTAATGCCCATTCTACAAACAAGTAGTACTACAAGTAGTATGAAGCTTATATGGCAAAGACGTTATACCGTACTTCTGACATAGATACTAGCTAAAAGCCCAGACACGTGTTTTGCCAATGTTTCTGCTGCTGTGTGACACAGCAACGAGGGGTTCGGCTCCTCAATGGGTCCCCCAGCGTTCTCTATGCGGTTTCTGGTATATGGACTCCAGATAATAATCGGGTAAATAATTTCTGAAATTATTACGTGCAGGACATGGAGTCAGGTGATTCGGACATGACTTTTAAGGGTCAGATCCGAAATTTCAATGAACATTTGGGTCGAAGACAATCAACCACTGTGGAATAACCACGTAATGCCCATTCTACAAACAAGTAGTACTACAAGTAGTATGAATCTTATATGGCAAAGACGTTATACCGTACTTCCGACATAGATACTAGCTTAATGCCCAGACACGTGTTTTCGCCGATGTTTCTGCTGCTGTGTGACACAGCAACGAGGGGTTCGGCTCCTCAGTGGGTCCCCCAGCGTTCTCTATGCGGTTTCTGGTATATGGACTCCAGAGAATAATCGGGTAAATAATTTCTGAAATTATTAAGTGCAGGACATGGAGTCAGGTGATTCGGACATGACTTTTTTAGGGTCAGACCTGAACTTTCAATGAACATTTGGGTCGAAGACAATCAACCACTCTGGAATAACCACGTAATGCCCATTCTACAAACAAGTAGTACTACAAGTAGTATGAATCTCATATGGCAAAGACGTTATACCGTACTTTCGACATAGATACTAGCTAAAAGCCCAGACACGTGTTTCGCCGATGTTTCTGCTGCTGTGTGACACAGCAACGAGGGGTTCGGCTCCTCAGTGGGTCCCCCAGCGTTCTCTATGCGGTTTCTGGTATATGGACTCCAGATAATAATCGGGTAAATAATTTCTGAAATTATTTAGTGTAGGACATGGAGTCAGGTGATTCGGACATGACTTTTTAGGGTCAGACCCGAATTTACCCGATTATTCTCTGGAGTCCATTTACCAGAAACCGCATAGAGAACGCTGGGGGACCCACTGAGGAGCCGAACCCCTCGTTGCTGTCACAGCAGCAGAAAACATTGCGAAACACGTGTCTGGGCTTTAGCTAGTATCTATGTCGGAAGTACGGTTTAACGTCTTTGCCATATAAGATTCATACTACTTGTAGTACTACTTGTTTTGTAGAATGGGCATTACCAGGTTATTCCACGTTGATTGTCTTCGACCCAAATGTTCATTGAAATTTCGGGCCTGACCCTTAAAAGTCATGTCCGAATCACCTGACTCCTGCCCATAATAATTTCGAAGTATTTACCCGATGTGGAGTCCCATGTACCAGAAACCGCATAGGGAACGCTGGGGACACTGAGAGCCGAACTCTGCTGTGTCACACAGCGCAGCATCGAAACACGTGTCTGGGCTTTTAGCTAGTATCTATGTCGGAGTACGGTATAACGTCTTTGCCCATATAAGATTCATACTACTTGTAGTACTACTTGTTTGTAGAATGGGCATTACGTGGTTATTCCACAGTGGTTGATTGTCTTCGACCCAAATGTTCATTGAAATTTCGGACCTGACCCTTAAAAGTCATGTCCGAATCACCTGACTCCATGTCTGCATATAATTTCAGAAAATTACCCGATATCTCTATATATATATATATATATATATATATATATATATATATATATATATATATATATATATATATATATTTATTGAAGAAGACGGGAAGGCGTTCTCTGGGACCAAAATTTTATTCATCCGACGTTTCGAACTCTCACGCGAGCCCATCGTCAAGGAATAAAAGACTGTACAGCTCAGTGCTTATTTAACTCACCTCTGCCGAGTATGACCTTCATCAGCGCCATTGATTTGTTCGCGCAGGGCCTGATATGCAGCTGGCAGATCGATTCCGCGGTCGAGTGCCACGATTCCTGCAGCAGGCGTTAAATTCGGTCGTCTGACTGGCCCAATATTCTCACGCTGCCAAAGTCAAGGTCGTGCGCTGGCGAGGATGCGTGAGCGGCTACCAAGGAGAGTTTATCCTTCCTTCTCACAGCGAGCTCGTGCTCGTGCATTCTCGTGCAAACCCGTTTGCCGGTTTCGCCAACATAATTTGCTCGACCACAACGGCAGTCTATCCGGTAAATGACGCCAGATTTTTGGTTGAGGGGGATTGGGTCTTTAGGTTGCATGAGTTGCCGGCGGATTGTCGCTTCCGGTCTGTGAGCCACGCCAATCCCAAATTCGCTCACTAGTCTAGCAAATTCTTCGGATACACCAGTTATGTAAGGTATTGCACGCCAGTACTTCGGTTTTGGCTGCCCCTTCGGATTTAGTCTCTTGGCCTCTTGGATGAATAAAATTTTGGTCCCAGAGAACGCCTTCCCGTCTTCTTCAATACAATTACCTGGGCCTCGCATATTCTCGAACATTCGGAATATATATATATATATATATATATATATTGGGCTTTTTGCATAGGATACTGAGCATGGAGAATGGCACTGCCAGATCATGAAGCCGGTCAGTCCCAGTTTTCTCTGTAGATGCTTATCAACTCCTATAACTTCCTTGGTGGCTAGTTCGAATGCAACCTTTAAGATCGCGCACAGTGGAAATATCTGTCCGCAAGATAAATCATGTGGAAAATCAACGATATGACCCTTTTTCTCATATTCAGAAAGGCAATTTATGGTGGAAATTCAAAGCAAAGAGCAATACCTTTCCGTAGAGGATAAATAAAGGTTTATGTTCTCAGGCTAGTGCATCGGTTAGCCCGAAAAGTGCAGTTTCGTTATGCCACGTGCATTTTTAGCAGAATATGCGTGTGTGAGATTACAGAATCACACTTGAAGCTAAAAGCCGCTCTACAGTATTCATTCCGCAAAAGGCGACTTCCTACCATCTAGCAATTTTTAAAACGAGAATTTTTTGCGTTCCTGAACCATTCCGTTTGCAGGAAATATCTTTTTACGTATACTTTAAACTAATCCCAAAAGACCAAAGTTTTTATCTGCTGATTAAATCTTGATTTCCGGTAGACCGTTGTCTGATGTTAGTATTGACTGTCATTTATATACAGTAAGAACAACAAAGGACCTAATGCTGTACCTTGAAGGACACCACTAACAATCGGGGTAGCACTTGAGTACGAGGACCCTACTAAAACGTTTTGCTTTCGATCATTTAGGTATGATCTAATAAAGTCAGTAAGGGGACTACGAAATCCTTTAGCTTCTAGTTTAGCTAGCAGTCGTTTATGAGGCACTTTATCGAATGCCTTACTAAGATCAAAATACATAACTACCACAGAGAGATGATCATTACAAAGAGAGGTTAGTAGATTTAGAAAAGACATGTGGCAGGTTTCACAAGAGCGGTCCGGTAAGAAGCCGTGTTGGGGAAAAGTTGATAATTTTATTGCTTATGCAAAAATCTGTGATTTGTTTTGCAATTAGTTTTTCGAAGAGTTTAGCAAGAGAGGGCGTTTTATGAACACCGCGATAGTTATGAATGTCTGAGCGGGAACCAGATTTAAAAACTGGTATTATAATAGAAGTTTTCCAGTAATCAGGGAAGAAACCATCTTCGAGAAATACTGAGAATAACTTGCTTAGTAAAGGTGGAAAATCCCTTAACTGTTTAATAAGTGAGTTTGGAATGTTATCAGTTCCAACTAAATGTGAATTTTTTAGGTGAGCTATTTCTATTTGAATACGTGAAGGCGAGAAATTAATGGTTGTTAGAAGTGAATTTAAAAGCAGAGGAATTGTGGGAGTGGGGCCAGTTTCAGTGGTAACGTGGCTGGCAAAAAACGAATTTAACAACTCTGCTTTGCCCGAATCGTTTGTAACAAATTTTTTGTTAAAGTCGAGTAAGAGCGGAGTTACATTCAGACGCTTAGCCGATGACGGAACATGGAAGATAAGAGCAACAGATTTGGATGAATTGCCATCACTTAGTGTCCGAGACTCCCTACGCTTATCTCTCGCGAGCCTAATTTCGATGCTAATTCCAATATTTGTACAATCCTTAAATGAACTGACAAAGAGCTTTTAGATGAATCTTTAAGTTGTTTTCGTAATTTTTTAAGTCTGTTCGGGAGAAAATGCGGAACAGTAGAAGAAGCTGTATTTGAATTAAAAATTATAAACGGGATTTAAGCCTGGATTTGTTCTGTGAGGCTCTGCAATAGCTCACGGAAAAAGTTTGGATCGTTGATTGCCCGTCTAGAGTGCTTACGAAATTATTTATCATTTCATGGTTTGTATTAGCAAAGTCGAGGTTATTGCATTTAACCTCAAGCTTCGTAAGAAGGGGGACTGGAAAACAACAGTGAATTATTACGTGATCGCTTGTGGAAAGATCATGATGAAAATTCATAAAGAGGGGGTGGACATCATTTGTAAAAATTAAATCTAAAATTTTGTCATTTCTAGTAACTGATCTGACCAGTTGGGACATGTTTGAAAAGTTAATAGTATCGACCAATTAATGATGTTTAGGCGGAGAGGAATTTGCCTGCCAGTCAATGTCTGGCAGATTGAAATCGCCTACGATTATTTTGACATCAAATTGAGTGTCTGCAACTTTTTCAAATAGTTCACAAAGCTCGCTTTCATTGCCAGAATAACACGGAGGATTATAGAAACAGCCAATTACCGCTTTTTATTGTGAGGGAAGATGACTGAAGCAAAGCATACATTTCCAGAAAAGGACGAAATGGCCAGCTGAAAAGGGAAATGTACAAAGGATGACTTAATATAAAGGAGGCAACCACCGCCACGTTTTTCAGCGCGGTCTTGTCGGTACAAATTGAAATTATCTATAGCAAGCGTCGAGTCAGAAAAAAAGAGAGTGAGCCCAGGATTCGGTGATGCACAGCACATCTGGATCAAGCTCAAAGGCTACTGTTCTAAGCTCAGCCATCTTATTTACAACTGATCTCGCATTGCGTGAAACTAAGCTGAGCGTGTTCCTGCGCTGCAGGTTACGCTCATCAGTATTTATAAATAAGGATAATTTGGTGGCGGAGAAGAAAACTGGAAAGAAGAAACGAAAGGTGCGAAACAAAATTGCTCTGGTCTACAATTTGTCGAAATGTTATTGTTAAGAGAACTGAGATTATTATACAACGGCATATTTGGATGAAAAACTTGGAAAGGAAGGCTATATTGTGGCGTTTGAAAGATAGGAGGTGGCATAGAAATGAGATTTTGAGGGAAGCTAGCATAAATTGGCGGAAAACGTGCATTTGAAAAAGGAATAAATGATTTCGAAAAACTGGTAACATAAGTAGAAGCGTTAATTATTTGGGGATTTTGGCCACCTTTTGGGTTGTGAAGGATGCTAACATTAGCGTTCGCAGCTGTTGTAGATGCTGAGGGGTTAGCAGGTTTTTCAGGCTGAAAGCGTTGAAATGTTTAAAAGAAGACTTGATGCATTTTTACTTGACGAAAATATATTGAGTCGACATCAATGATCGATGTACTAAAACGACTATCGCCATGTAACATTTGCTTGTTTTGCTAGCTTCTATCTGTAAATAGGGTTTTCGAAGGCTCTGTTTATCTCCCTTATATATACTGAATTATATGCTTTGAGTCGAACGAGGAAAGGACCGTAGAGATCGTGAAGGTCGTGGTGGAATTGCCGGAGAAGCGACCGTGATACTCGCATTGCTGATTTCTCAGACCACTGACTGTGAAGATGGTTTAAGTGAGGAGTTTATTAGAACACCGAGGTTCTTCTGTTCCTCAATAATTGAAAGGGCTGCCCATTGAGAATGTTTTGGTAGGAATAATCCTCCTCACTGGTTCTTCTGGTACGCAGTCTTAGGACCACACACTCCCCAACGTAAAAATTTAAGAGCCAAAGAGCAGACCAGTTGCTAAGACGGTTGAAATCCTCTTGAATTGCGTGCCTATCGGAATCAGATCTGAGGACCCTCCACAACTTAACATCCTCTGCAAACATTATGGCGCTGCAATCCACAAAGAAAATAATTTTTTGACAGTGGGATCTAAGTGCAGTCACCCAATGTTATATGCATGTATTTGCAGAGCTTAGGTGTGATGTAGCAGTGCCTTCCTCTAAGAATGAACGGTATTTGTCAAGCAAATATAACTCCAGTTTATGTTTGAGTGTGCCTGTCGTGTCCGCTAAATGATGTCCTCTGCGAGTCCGCTCCATACACTGACAACTCGCTGTGAAAATTAACGGCGATGTACATCCTGTTGGGATAAGGCTCATAGAAGATACTTAAGTTAAAATACGGATGTTACACTAAAAAAGTGAGTAACACATTGAAATAGAACGAAGTAGTTTTTTTTAAATGGGATCTAGGCGCTGTTATCCGGAATGATCGAAGATTACCTATGTCAAATAAAAGATACCACTGTTATCTGTATGTACATATGTGCAAAGCCTTGGTATGATGTAGCAGTGCCTTCCTGTAAGAATAAACGGTATTTTTCAAGCAAATATAAATCCAGTTTACGTTTGAATATGTCTGTCGTGTCCGCACGCATAGCGTCCTCTGGGAGTCTGTTCGAGGCATGAACAACCCGATGCGAAAAGGAGTGGTGATGAAAATGCAGGTGGGAGAACGTTCCTCGAAGTTTGAGAGAATTCCCAGGCAAGTTAGTTGTTGTGGCCAATGAAGAAAAGTTTTCGAATTGTCGAACACAGTCCTGTTTCCTTACAAGCAAATATGTCTGTATGAGATCCCTTTGAATCTGCCTGTACACAACAGACCAAAAATTAGGAGTATCGAGTCTGCATTTCCATTAAAAAGACGTTAGACCCTTCAGGACTTTCGTTGCCCTCCGTTAAACCATTTTCAGAAGGTTATAACCTTTTTTCAGCAATGGTCGCCATGCCTGAACTCCATATTATAGGTGTGAACGAATAAACGTCCCATATATATTTCAAAATATTTCCTTACTGTAATCGATTAAAGGTCTTTTAATGGCAAACAGGACATAAGATGCCCTTTTGGCCGCCCTGACACATTGAGCGGAAGGCTTAAGGGAAGCCAAAATGGTGATTAGATACAGTTGACAGGGACCTACTGTCAATAAAGTCTGGAGGGGAATCGCCAAACGCGCTGGCCTTCTTCATGTTGAGCCGCAGTGTGGCACATTTTTTAAAATTGAACTTCATCTGCCATTTATCGGGCCACTCAGGTAGGCGATTGAGTCTTTCTTGCAAAGTCTGTTTATCAGTACTTCATCTGATTGCTTGCCATATCTTTATGTCATCTGCAAACATAACTCCCGTGCTGTCCAATCCATTCATGCAATCATTGATATAGATTAAGAAAGGTAATGGCCCAAGAACAGAGCCCTGAGGTACACCACTCATAACTGGCACGGAAATTGAGTTCGCATTGCCAATCCACGAGGACTGTGGTCGGCCCATCACGAAGTTTTCTAACCAATTGAATAAATTCTCACTTATGCCGGATTTTCGGACCTTTGTAGAGTAGCCTGCGGAGAGGAACACTGTCAAAGGCTTTTTTGAAGTCAATTTTGATGACATTAATGCGGGTGTTCACATCTAATGACCTGGAACACTGCTCCATTGAATAGAGAATATTGGTCAAACAGGATTGGTTTCATAAAAATCCATTTTGGGTACTGTCCTGGAACTTTTATCTGCGAGAAACTTCATGCTGACCTTTTTGATAAGCATTTCCATCACTTTGCAACAAATGCATGTTAGGCTCACCGCTCGATAGATTTTAGCACTTGTTCTGGATCCACCCTTGTGTATAGGGTATATGTTTATAGATAGATATAGAGATAGATATTTTATTTGAGTAACCGAAAGGACACTGTCGTTGAAAAAAAATTAAAACGAGAGCGAAATAATGTACAGTTAAGTTATGAAAAGTGGGTCAACTTCATGGCGATGACAAATGACACAAATCAGTGTGGTCAAAAAAAGATAAAAGAGAGGACAAGGAAAAACAATCCTTGTAATTTTTATGGAAAAGGCATATTTTGAATGGTGTTTGTGGGTTCTTAAAGAGAAAACAATTGTCGCTTCTTGGAGAAAAACATGCGCATTAAGTAGGACCGACATGCTGATGAGAGCTTATGAGGGGTAAGAAAGCTCCTAATCGTGGGTGAAATCATGTAACGTCAGGGGCTACTTTTCACCACCGCAGGTGTGATAACAATGCGTTTCGACTATCTATAATCGTAACCGTCCAGGATGCTAGATAAGGGAAACCTTTGCAGGCATCATCCGTATGCTTAGAGTCGAACGAGAAAAGTACCGTAGAGATCGTGAAGGTCGTGGTGGAATTGCCAGAGAAGCGACCATGATACTCGCATTGCTGATTTCTGAGACCACTGACTGATGATCCCAAAACAATCGTCGACAGTCCGTGTAGGTTCGACACTGGGGAGAAGGATATGTCCACAAGTTCAGTGGAGATCCTTTCCTTCAGGGTCGGAACATTTGCTTCAGGTAAACCCTGCATACTTATGCAATTTTCTCCGTTTAGGGCGTATTTTAATGCACTACCGACTATATTTTTCGCTGAATGACCTGAGGAATTCACGAGAGTTGTTTTTGACTTTTTCAGTAGTATTTTTCGGTGTATATTCTTACACATAACATATCCCATTCTTTTATTTAGCTATATAACTGTCCGATTATTCGAAAATAAGGTGTAAAAATATTACATAAAACGAAATGTTTAGGACTACAAAATTCCTTCAGCATTAATTTTTTGAAAATAATTTCTATGAACACCAACCTGGTCTGTTTTGAATTATCATTTGTCATTCTCCTTTGGAGTTTTGTTAGCTTTTGCCTGCTGATTGCTCAATTGAAGTCTGCAATTTGTATTACGTGAATCCTAACGTTCTAAAATGGTGTATATATTCTGCTTGATTGTTGCAGAAAATCTTGTCCCTGATTTTTCCAAAGTTTAAACAAATTACAGCCTCCTCCAAGCGAAAATGAGAATGAAAATCTCAGGTTATCACAAGCTCTCAGCCGTTGAACCGAAGCATTCCTCGCTGCATTTGCCATTCACATCAGTGCTATGCATATACAAGCAGTTAGCTAAGCAGCTTGATCTGTCTGCCTCATAAAATTGGTATAACTTTTTGTTTAAGTTTGGATCAGTTCTCTCTATACTGGGGAACTTATTCGATGGTGACATCTCTGCTATTCCCTCTCTGGAATGTCAGCATTTGAACTCTTTCGTCCATTGGGTTTCCAGTGAAACATTAGACTGACAGAAAAGAAATAATAATTTTCTTTTAAAAAATGTTTCCAGAGACATATGACCTATTGACGTTGCCGTAGACTTCTTGTACTCGTGCAGCTTCAACTAAAAACAGCGAAAGCAAACTGCTTCTGCTCACGAAGTAAACATCGAACTATATTATTCACATTTTTTCACCAATTGAGGTGGACTCCATCTTTGTATAACTATGATGTCTTTATAACCCATGCCTGCATAAAATGATCGCCAAACAATTGTGGCGTATTTGTGCGTTCATTTTAAAGCACCTCCATTTTGTTTGCCATTAACTATCATCATAAATACAATCTGTATACTGAGCTGTGCAGGCCACAGGTTCATCATCAATTCTCATTCCAACTAGCACCCATGAACGCGTTATGTTGATTTCTGCTTACTCAATTGTCGGATCTCCCATTAACCTTTCGTACTACGCTCAGAAGCAACCTACCAGGCTGCGTCATATGCCCTCGTGGAGCAGTTTTGCTTCTCGTGCACCTATTTTTTTTTTAAAGAAAGACGATCTTCGCAGCTGGTTTTCGTTCCCGCTGGATTTTTACCATCATGTGGAAATAATGACGTCTACAATGGTTCCCTTGGTATCCGCTGTTCTCCTCTTTCCTGACCATTTTCAAACTGCTACAACCTCTTCCGCCATCACATCTGCCACGCCTTCAGGCGATTTGGTTTGCGGCCCTAACCTTCTCCTCGGTGTTTACAAGGAAGGCTGACGATCGTTTCGTGTTCTTCTGTCAGTGGTCTGAGGAATCAGCAAAGGGAGTAGCATGGTCGCTACTCTGGCAATTCCTCAATGACATTCACAATATCTACGGTCCTTTCCTCGTTCGACTCTAAGCGTACGGATGATGCCTGTGAAGGTTTCCCTTGTCTAACATTCTTGACGGTTTAGCTTATAGCTAGTCGAAACGCAATGTGATCACACTTGTGGTGGTGAAAAGTAGCCCCTGTCTTTAAATGGTTTCTCCCATGATGAGTAGCGTTTTGAATGTTCATACGCTCTCATCAGCATGTCGGTCCTACCCCACGCGTATGTTTTTTTCAGGAGCGACAGTTTTTGTTCTCCTTAAAAACCCACAAACCCCATTCAACATATGCTTTAAAATAAAGATGCACAACGTGTTTTTTTCACAGCCTGCTATTTTATCTATTTTTTGATAACACTGCTTTATGCCATTTGTCATCACCAAGAAGCTTACCTACTATTAAGTAGTTAACTGCACACGATTTCGCACTCATTTTGATTACTTTTTGTCCAATGACAGTGCCCTTCCGTATACTTAAATAAAGTATATAACATCTATCTATACTCTTCTTGTGGTGTTTTATAATTCTATCTAGCAGAATGTTTTTTTTTCGCTTTCAACTAAGGGCTCTTTAGAACTGCTGCGATGGCTGACAGAATATGAGACTGAAGTCGGGATTGCCTTTGAAAGAGGCAATATTGAAGTTGTCCTGATATAACTGTTATCCAATTTGGCATTTACTGGATTGCAACCCATGAATTCACAAACATCTAAGACAATATTGTCTTGAATTATTTGTGTTCTGTGCTTTGCTTTTTTGCTCTAACACAAATAATCTCTTTCTGTTCGTCAATATTCTGCTTCAGGAGCTTCCTTAAATCCCCAAGCTGGTTCGCCAATTTTTGCGTTTGAGCAATACATGGGTACAGCTAACGCAAGGTTCATCTTCGTAACCCACACTATTTGTGGTAAGTTCGCTTCTGGCGCGTCATGCCGATCGTGGGCTTCAGGCATTCAGAGCGCGAGCACAAATCATGAAAGTGAATGTTATATCACCCGGCTTTCCTTCTAAAGAAGTGCTGCTGCTTTGCCTGCTATGATCGTTAAAATTGTGGCTGTCCGTCAATAATGAAGTTTTATGCGTGTTTCAAACAAATGAGTGAACCTATTGTTTTATAGTTAACCCAAAGAAATTGATAAAACTAATGAAGGATCTAGAGAAATGACTCAGCCATTTCGCAAGTCTTGAAGATTCTGGATAACTTCTGACATTGCACAACTTTGATTGCTTGTTTTGCTAGAATGTTATTTGCGCGCGAATCATTTATGTAGTCCGTTAGAATTCATTGATAAGATTTCTGCGAAATTTCCAAACGAGAAGAAATTTTCAAAGACGCAGAAAGTAATTTTGCACGTATGATTACGGTGGCAACGTCAAAGATGGTAACTGTGAGGTGGCATCAAGGTTGAAATAGTTGCAGATAGAGCGTAGATAATCTCTTTATGCTCAGTAGGACTCAGTCGGGTGCACTCTAAGTTACGTAAACTGCCTATACACTCTTCCGACGATCTTCTGGTCTTTATACAGGTGTACGAGAATCGCGCCAGGCTGTCGGTCTCCACTGTGGCTTACTTGACATCGGTACTTCATCTTCGGAAGACTCGATCAGTCGCGAAACAGCCAGTCTATCCTGTTCCCACTGCTACGTCGAAGTCTGCATTTTCTGCCGCCATTCTCGACGATACGGTTGCCAACAGGCATTTAGTCTCTTGGTTTACATTGGGGCCACCTGCTCTTTACTAAACCCAAAGCTTTGTGCCCACAAGTGGCCACAAATACGCAGGGTTTCACACAAACACCCACATATCGTGACAGAAAATTGAATGCGCCTTTCTTTCATTATTAATCGATGTGATGTTCCATCTCTGCTTGTCCGCCTTTCATCACCCCCTTTCAGTTTTGCCTAACATTCCATGTCAAGGTATTCTGGTGGCCAACTTCCTTTTTGCCTCTAAACTCTGCGTTGATTTTGCCATGTGCCATCGCAAGTCCAAGAAACAGATAGGACAGATCATTAAGCATATGCTGAACAAATAGGCAATTCGTCCATATTCTTCGCCGTGAGCTTCATCGAGTGTTCTCGTAAAGAAGAAAGATGGTACCATCGGGCTATGTGTTGATTACCCAATGCTAAATTCGGTAACTGACAAAGATTCATTCCCGCTACCTCTCATGGAAACTACCCTATATGTGGTGGCAGATGCTGCCCATTTCTTCCCGCCAGACCTACAATCTGGCTATTGATAAGTCGAAATGAACCCACAGGACAGAGCTACGTCGGCATTTTAAATTCTATCCAGGCTATATAAGCGTTAAAACATGCCTTTCAAGTTAGCGAAGGCGCCCAAAACCTTTTAAAGACTGATGGCCTCGATTTTACGGGATTTGCGTTCCAACGAATGTCTTTTTTACCGGCCCGTCGGCCAATGTGCACACTCCCACTTCAGACAACTGACCGACTCGGACGATGGTCTGGTTTGGGGGAGTGAGGTCAACGGCTTAGCGCATTTTATTTACTATAAACAATCTGATGTGCTTGAAAATATCACGATGTGCTAAAAGCTGCGGCTTGGTAGATTGCCAAATGACGGAATAAATCCACACGCTTGGTCAGTCCAGTGCGTGCATTTGTCCGCAATGGACGACTGGTTGATTGAGAGTCGGGCTGCGCTGGCTCCTTCTTAATGTGACACTTGCCTCCATCACTAAGATTCACAGTTTCCTACGTCGCACTTTCTATTACTGCCTTGTCATTAAAGACTTTGCGTACATTGCTATCACTCTGAATCGTTTCACTAAACAGCAGTCTGCATTTCACTGGTCTGTCGAGTGTGACAGATGTTCTGACGAAATCCAAAGATGTCCGACGTCCACTCCCTTGTCAACGTTCACCACATTTTCGACTCAGCCCTACTCCCGAATATTTTGGACACTGATGTTTCAGATGCAGCTATTAGAACAATCTTATCTCAACAGCAAGCTGATGGGTTGAGCAGGCGCTCGCTATTGCTAGTCAGACGCTCACTAAGTCGAAGCATCTTTTTCTGCCGTCCATAAGTAACTCATAAACATCGTCACGTTCTCCAAGCTATTACACCACTATCTGGCCGGTAACCATTCCATATTACGTAAAGATCATCAGGCACTTCGTCGGCTCGAGCAATTTAAGGATAATGCTGTCCAGATTACTCGTTGACAGGCAGACCTGTTAGAGTGTTGACACACTGTCGTCTATCCTGCAAGTAAAAAGCATCACAATGCATACGATTTGCTTCGCCGTGTGCAAACGCCGCGCCCGTTCAACGCTTACACCATAGTCGTCGACTCTAGCCGCGCATCCTTATAAATCTCCCGTTCACGACCGTTTACGTCGAGGGGCAACAACGTTTTCAGACAAGGAGATGAACGGTACCAGCTGCGAAGCTCCCTGTCTTCGGTCTGTGTAGAATAGCTTCCACCACACGGACACCATGTTATGTCTCAAATATTCCCTAACTGATATACGCCCGTCTTCACGCTGACCTGCGTGATTCCGGTCAATCTTCAACATACACTGCAGGACGGCAGTGCTTTGGTGTCCAAATCAACACCATGTCATTCAGTACATGGGAAACACAAAAGGAGTAGAGCCGTTATGCCGAAAAGGTTGCTTAGGCCCGGTCTCGAACCGGGGACCTTCCGCGTGTGAGGCGGACGTCATAACCACTACACCACCGAAGCACGATTAGTGTCTATGTTAGGCTTTATATAAAACAAAAATAATTTACAGTTGCAGTAGAATTTAGAACATTTGCTTGCTACCTACAAATACCGCGAACTCTTGACTGTGATGGTGCCCATCAGTTTTTCAGTCTTCAATATAAATGCCTTTTGAAGTTTCCAGAAGAATTCCATGGTTAGAAAGGGATTTTATTAGCTCCACCATATGGTGGAACGTCTTTCCAGACACACCTAATTGAATCATAATCCTTACTCATGGATTAAGACATTCTGGTGGCGTTAGCTAGGTCTTCACTGCTTCCTTTGTGGCCAACATTTGCGTGATTGACTGAGTACTTTTACTATATCGGACCACGGTTAAATTATTTCAACACGTAATCGCACTTAAATTAACGGAGCGCTGCAGAACAATATAGATTCTCGACATCTCTACTAACGTTTGGCGCATACATCGACCTTGCCACCGTCTGCAAACTAGTAATAATCTAAAAGAAGCTCAAAGTCGGGTAGATCCAAATCGAAGGTCAAGAAGGAGCACTGATGCTCAGCGATTGATGATATAAGTGATGGATAAAAGCAGTACCTACTGGATGATGAACTAAACTGATGAGCAACAAAGGATACTGAACTAGCTACATGATCGATGAATATTGTATTCATAAATATTACTGCAAAATAATATCTACTCATTTCAGTAAAAACTATGTTTTCGATATAATTGTCATGGGAACTGAATCGTGCATACCGGGATTGAAAACACAAATGTTGGCTAGGGTGTGCAGCTAATGGTTTCAAACAGGCTTCTATTCCGAATTGTTTCCACACCCCATCCCTCGGTATTTGCTTCGAAAATGTGGGTTATAGCACGTCTATACGCAGTGTGACGGTTTTAAATTATTATTACCATAAATTGTGACCATGTCATATAATTCGATCAGTCCTCCATTTAGCATTTTCAAAACGGAATAATGGCTCTCCTTTGTGCTTCTCAGTCTTGTGCCTGGCCTACCATAAAAATGGCCGTGGGTGGGTTTTTATTTTCGGCTTCCAGCTTAGTGGTTTAAGCTTACGGCTACTGGCATTTATAAGCATACCTTTCCACCATATGTATCTCGGCTAAGGCTCGCACCTTCTTCAAAAATCTCGTATTCCCCCCTCCTCTCTGAAGCTGCCACGAGGTACACTACTCCTTGCCGATGCGCCGGTTGCTTGCCCAGCTCAGACACTTTTAGCTAGCTTTACACCTATCGAACCTTTTCTCACCGAAAGTGTGCCACCACCTGTATGATCAATTTCGGGTGTCTAGAAAGCAGATAAATGTCAGCGAGCGTTGACACGGTGAGACCAACAGACTAGGGGTCTTCGTTGAACTTATCGTCTTGAGGCGGTGAATCGCAACAACAGAGGGCTCTGTCAAAGAGGCCCCGAAAAGTCTTTGAGGCATTGCATACATCGAGAGTTCTGCGAGCGACATCAAAAAACCGAAGTGGGTGAATACAGCCGTCTTTTGGACAGCGTCTGTATATTTATGTAAAACCTACATCAAATTCCACTTCCATTAGTAGCAAGTCACGACCGTGGAAGCTATGTGCAGAGGAGTCAATAAAGTGTCGTAGAATTGGCATAAGGTCTCTAATGCGAGTATGTTTTTAAAGTCGGCATTACCATCAGCCATACAAGCGGATGCAAGCCAACTTGACCTTAAAAAAACTAAAAGGTTTGCTCTTTAAATGTGGCGAATCGTGTGATAAGAGAGTGTACGCTTGTTGAAGTTAGAATATCAAGGGCATAAACGGGCAAGATTTTTTCCCACCAAAATTGCCCGTGCTTCTGAATAGATTTTACCTAATGAAAGTTGCCATTCACCGGTTCCTCCGGATTCTAGCCTTGAACAACGGAAGAGGTTGTCTTTATAAAAAGGTACATGCATGGGTATAAAAGACGGTTTCTCTCTCCTTTTCCATTGTTAACGTGGCCTAATTTTACCTGTCGGCATCGTGAGCGACCATCGACGACTTTTGTATGATTTTTCAGTCTGCTTACTAAGCAACTGAGAGGCAAGACTGGCATTAAGCAGTTGCGATCATCCTACCTTTTCGTCGATCAATCAGTCGAAAGCAGGAACCTTCACTTCTTAGCTTACTTTTTTCTCTCCGATTTTGTCTGCACTGAACTCTTCTGTGAAGCATATTATTCAGCTGAGTTTGATAAAAATGACATACATTTTTTCAATGGTGTATGGGTGCTCGTCGATCGGTTCAGAGCCTCACTCATCCGGTATTTGGCTTAGGGCTCACTCTAGAGTCCCACCAGCAGCCACAGCGGCTAGTGATTTGGGCAGGATGGCGTAACCAACAACGATATGGGGGACTCGAATGGTCATTTCTGCCTTATTAGCCGTCATCAGCCAACTATTACCAACCCCAGGTATTGGAGCAACGGGAAAAATGAGTCCATAACCGATCAGTGAGCACCCATCCACTAATTTATAATAGTCATGATCGAAAACCAACAAGAAAACGAGTCTGGACTTGAACTCCTAACCAACAGGTCACGAGTTCGAAGCTCAGGTGGTTAAAATAAATCCATTCTCTTTTTAGAGACTTTAAGAACTGAGGTGTTGCGAAGTTTATAGTGTTATTATTATGAGCAGATCAAGTTTTTTATTCAATTTATTTGGTAAGGGTGATAGGCAATGCCTTTGAAAACCCTATTGTCTACATGCCGGACTGTGTGTTCAGCCAAATGCGTGTTTTGTGTGGAGTGGCTGACTGGCGGACTGAGAGTCAGGCTGCAATGGCTCCTTCTTAATGTGTGGCCTTTATGGCACGCAAACTCCATGGGATCCGAGCCAGATGTGTTAGTACGCCCAGGGGCGGCTCCGGCCGCGCCAGCCACCTGCGTCCTCTCCCGCCTCCGGTCTTTTTGACTCTGTTATGACACCGGGTTCAGGTAGGGGAGGAGGAGAGAGTGCGGTAGGTGCAGCGCAAGGCTGCTATCACTTAAAACTAATTCACGCGCAAGTTACCATACATGCACCACCCTTCCGTGGAGCATACGGTGGACATCGTCGAAATCGATGGTCGAACTATCGTGTACATGCCGTTGCGTTGGATACTGCGGCAAATGTATATCAAAATGATCCCTATAACAGATTACTTGCAATATGTGAGTAGAATAGTAGGTTTATAGTTCACGGGGCAGTTAGCTGAGGTTCAAACCGTCGAGGGAAAGCAGGAGACACATATAGTAATCCTAGAGTACGACCGTCAATTTGGAAGAGGTCCACCATACGCTCCACAGCAAGGTGGTGCAGGTACGGTGAATAGCGCGTGATTTAGTTTAAAGTGATAGTAGAAGAGCGCTGCATCTACCGCACTCTCTCCTCCTCCCAGGGTCAAGACAGAGTGAAGAAGACCGGAGATGGGAATGGGTGCAGGTACCTGGCACAACCGGAAGCCCTAGGCCCTAGACACCCCTAGGCGTGCCACCACACCACCCCCTCATTTTCAGCCTTTGGTATGGGAGCGCAACTCGCATAACGCATGCCGTTCCCCAATGTGGCCCCCGTGTTGGTCCAACGCATCTACCACATGGCCCGTTTAGGGGGCACACACACACACACTGTGCACTGTAAGTTATAAAGTTATCCAAGCCTTTTTCGAACAGCTGAAGGGAGGTCACCTCCACGAGTGATTAAGGAAGATCATTCCAGTTCTATATGGCCCTTTGCTGCATGAACATTTTTAGATACCTGTCACAATATTCTACAAATACAGCTGAGGCGCCTTTCCACTGTTGTGAACGAGTACTAGTTTTGAATGTCCACATTTCCAAAACAGGGTCACTCGATCTCATTGGAATGTACGAGATCCAGCCAGCGTTCTCTTCGCGTTGAAGTCCCGGTGGGAAGGCCTATACTTTTTCCGCTTGCAGTCCATCAGCGCAGGAGGCAGCGTAGATCGGCCTCGAGCTCTCGTCAAGCTGGTACCAAGTCTCGCGCGGGCCCATGAGAGAATTGACAGAGAGTGTGAGGCGGACAGGCGGGTGGCATGAGCAAGTTGCCAAGCCCGCAATCGCGTGAAAATACTGCTACAAGCTGACAGGGACTCTTAAAACAACCATCCTAATGGCCACTTTGGGCTTGGAATTCGTCACCGCAGTGGTGGAAGGATGTTGGAAATCGCTAGCTAGGACTAATTGGTAGTCAAAAATGCGCTTCTAAAATCACCGCTAGTAAGTGTTAATCAGATAGACAAACGCTGGTCTTACGAGCAGCTAGAATGGTTATGTTTTAATCGGTTTGAGGTTTCACAGCTGACTATATGACAACAGATGAGGGCATGGTGTCCAACTTGACAACGCCTGGGAGTTTGACCATTTCCGAAGGTTCGATACTCAACCGGTCCAACTGACCTATCTCACGGTTCCATGAGATCAGAAAACGGGGATAAGTAAAAAAAACAGTTGAAGATCGAAGCACAGACATAAAGTGTCATACTGCTATCCGAGATGAGGCATGAGACAGTGACAGTCATTGTTGAAGTCCTCCAGAAAGCGGCATCTGGCGGAGCAGCAGTATCTGGATTAATACAGAAACCACAAACCTGTCTATTCAGAGAGCTAGGTTTAGCAACACGAATTTCTCCCACTCACTCTGGACAATGATGGCGAAGTCACCTGAGGTGGTTGTAAAAATTATTCAGTTGCAGTGACGACCTGCATTGGGCGGGCATCGACGTCGGCGACCATCGAAAATTCCACAAGCGTATGCCAAGTCGGTGGTAAGCCTCTATTCGTGATTTACTGCCAAGGCCGAATTCAGGTGTAAGCATTTGAAGTGCCCGCACAGCTTTTACGTCCACTCTATAAACCCATTTATTTCCTTTGCAGCGGAGATTTATACACGTCTGGGCACTTGAATGTTCGACCGTCGGTTCCGACGAGATCAGCCATATGCACCATAACAAAGTGGCACAGAAACGGTGACTTGCGCGTAAACTATATTATAGTGACAGTGGACTTGTACTGCATACACCACCCTCTCTCCTCCACCTCCAACTGGGCTCAGTGTCATGACCAAGCCGAAACTACCGGAGTCGGGAAATGGCACAGGTGGATGGCGAGGTCAGAGCCGCCCTAGATGCGCCGCCACACCCAGCTCGGATCCCGCGGAGTGGGAGTGCTACAGTGGTCACACTAAGAAGAAGCCATTGCAGCCTGACTCTCAGTCAGTCACGCCACACAAATACGCACTGATTGCACGGTTCCAATTGCCCAATCACTACACAAGAAGGAAGAATTGATGCAATACTGGGGTCTCATAACCACACAAGGCCGAAGAGGAGACCAATTATGCAGGCTTCTACCGGTCCCTTGTCACCATCGGCCAACTGTTGAAGTCAGAATACGTGCTTGACCATGAAACAGTCTTTATTCCTTATCGCTATTACTATGTTGTGGCTTAGACGTTGCGTCTGTGGTTCAACCCGCCGAGACGATGACTGCAGGTTGACTTGTGTGTCAGTTTGACGCGCTTGCCTGGCATTCTGAGATAGGTACCAACGCAAAGTACATCCGCAAATGACCTTGGCCCGTTAGGTGGCATGACCATGTGTTTCTGCACCTCCTTAGCGTGGTCACGAACAAACTCGCGAGTTGGGTAAAAAGCGATGTGCTACATCCCTGGTCAGAAATAAGCGAGTAAAGCGCAACCTCTGACAGATCAAACTTTGTCCGGACATACGCGCATTAGCAAGCAATAAAAAGGAAACCAGATGGCAGCGTCTACCTCAAAAGATGACCTCAAAATTTCGTTTGTTTGGCGATCCTTCAAGTGAGTTCCCGAAAGCCCAAAGGGGTTCAGCGTGAGACGGCCTGCAGCCATAGGTGAACTTACACCTTTAAAGAGAAGATAAATATGCGGCTCAATTGACGTGGTTGTCACATGCAGTTATGCTTGCAGTTTTGTAGCATTCAGTGTAAATTTATAGCCCCGGAGAAGCAGGTGCCTAAGACGTGTTATCAGCAAATACCATTGTCAAAATCCGCGTCAGCAGTGCAGTGCTGAAACACGCGAGCTACTGGTTAAATCCCCGCAAAGAGCTTCCACGCATGCAGTCTACTGAAATATCTAGGATCACAGCACCGCAGCAAAGTTGATCGGATTATCCGGGCAGCAGCAAAAACAGGAAAGAATGGAAACGTAGAATGCACCAAGCCGTGAAAATTTACACCAACTTAAAAGAGGTGACCTTGATGTGATTTCACCAATGACGGCATGGTGGTTTTGGGATAAATACTCACTTCGCCTATTGTATTTATCGACTTCCTCGTCCAATCCCATTGTCCTCAAGGGATATAGCCTAAATCCCCTCTTGTATTCATTCTGTAGTAAAGTTTACCCTTGATTTGGCACTTGAAAGCAGCGCGTTTTGTGGTTTTGAAAAGTCTGCATTTATGAAAGTTTTGCAACCTTTGTAGGATAATTAACCTAATATAATATACTGTTGGTAAAACCAGTGCTTTGGGAGCAATGAAGAGTGATTATTGTTGGATTTTCTTTGAAACAACGCAGATCTGATGATCTGTTAATGTAGAACCATCCAACTTAGATGAACTCCGAGCAACTTTTTGAGCATGGAGACTAATTGCAATTAAACCCCTTCTTTGTTGATGTTTACATGCCGATCGGAGATACAAATTAACTCAGCCCAGCCCCCATAACTCACAGGACAATTCGACTGCCACGAATAACGATGTTCACCCTGCCCCATGGAAGTATTTTGAAGTGAAGCAGCCTTTGTCGCACTACTCCCCCTCCGATGGCAGGAGAGTGCCGAAACGACTGAAGGCGGGTTGATGGCTACGCGTGCCACTCACTATCTGGTCACCGTACAATGTACCAGGTTTTCAGACGAGCGGCTTGGATCTTACATGGATGAGTGCCAGCAGGATAGCAGTACTATGGAACTACTGAGCACGAGTGTTGACCCTCCAACCAGTCGCTCCACATGCACACAGTGCTAGCCGTCAGTTGGTGAACTTCCAAATCACAAGTTTTAACGCACTGTGTTAAATGTAAGCGTGCGTAGTTATTACGAGTAAACAAATTCCCCGTCACCAGACTCGTTTTCCTGTTCCACTCCCATGCATTGCTTGCCCCAACCGAATCTGTCGGCGAAATTGGGCGGAGTGGCTGAAAGAGTAAGACAGCGTGTCTATTGTTTCACACAGGATACATTAAAGAAACGGTGGTCAGTTTGCATGAGGGAAATGTTCTGCGATGAGCATACCGGATCTCACATACGTGATAGTGTTACTGAGCATGACTTTCGGCCCGTCAGCCAACTACCCCGTCGATTTGGACGAGGTCTACCATGTGCTCCACAACATGGCGGTGCAGGGACAGGTAGGTTATTTTTATGTGATAGTAAATTCGCAATCTCTATTCCCCCAATGTGCCATAAAGGCCACATTGAGAATGAACTATTGCACCCTGACTCAGTTCACCATTCAGCCACTGCACACAAACACACACTGCGCTGACCGCGCGGTCCGAGTTATCCTGTCAAGCCACGGCTTTTAGCTTACCGTGATAACTTCAAGTGCGTCAGATAGTTCACAGCGAGGAAAATGCACTGAGCCGTCTCATTCTGAGGCACCAGCCACCGTCCAAGCCGGTCAGTGGACTCGTGCAGAGAATGCGCGCAGTTTTATATGTACCTAGTCACCTCCTCTACGCGTACCACCTATACGACCTGGCCCCCAAACATATGCACTAGGATTTCCCACAAAAGGGGGCTGAGTAACTCCACATACACACAGTAGTGGCCACGCGGACAAACACGGCCAGAAACTAAGCCTGGGTGACCTTGGTCATTGTGGGAGAACTTGCCCGACATGTGTTCCCCAACCATAGGTTGAAAAGTGCACTTGCATGCACCACACTACTTCTAAGAGTTATCAGCCATTCAAATTGCTATTCATTCAATAATAGATATTCCGATGACGGCATCGTGTATCAATAATTTCGTTGCTTGAAGCACCATGAAAGACCAAGCCTCTGATGGAACCTCTGTTCCTTCCAGGCACTCTAGTTTCTCCTAGATACTTTTCAGTTCTCGTGATCTTCGTAAAAAAATACACGTAAAACCAGTACTGAAACAAGCGTTATCGATTGAAAAGCAGCAAAACCGGGTCAGCTAATTCTTGATCCAGTAGACAGTTCTTCGGTAAAAATAGACGTACTTTTCTGACTCGTACTCCAACCCACAAAAGCCTCTATCTGCTGTGTACACTTCGAGGTATACAATAACAAGGCGGCGTGCATGTAGATGGGAACTTTCGCCCTAGCCAATGCCACTGTAACTACCTCCAGTGTATCCCTCCATCTCCAGCTGGGATACCATAAACACTTATAAGCAGCTTTGGGCGCACACCGATCTTGTGGCCTCCAGAAGCAAACAAGCTTCCCAAAAGTGGTGAACAGACAGCCCATCATTCAGGCTTAACTTGGCCAAATTAGGACAGCAAAGGGAGCGGAACACGAAGAAAATGAGTAGATTAATACAGAATCGATTAATCCCCAAAAAAATCTGGAGTAGTGGATCGCATACTATGCCTTAACTGTCCATGTAACTACGCAGGTCAGACCGAACACATGTTCAGATCGCGCATACGTGAACATAAATAGGCTGTGCGACGAATCATCGTAGGTTGTTGCCCACACCTAGGATACGGACCATGAGTTCAAATTCGCAAACGTCAATCAAGACGAGCCGAGAATTGATTGGAGCCTAGTCCATGGACGAGAACTCATAAAATTGAGGCATCAATTCGGTGCTGACGTACAGACTGCTGCGCAGGCACCTTCGGACTTGGGTCAGTGACCATTGATTGGTTTATGCCTTTTTATTGCTACTGCTATATCTGCCGATGAACTATTGCACGGTATCGAAAGCGCAGAATAATAAACAAATTGTTCCGGTTCTCGCACGGACTTCTCCTTTGCTCATGCAAGCACCTGGGACTCGAAACTTCGCATTCATTTGTAATACATAACGGTTGCGGCTTATTTCGCCTTCATTCCATCACTCGTGACCCTGACCACCTCAAACATGCGCACCTACAGGCAGCGATATAGAACGCCAGGTGGTGAGCTATTTATGATCTGCTGTCTGTTTAACTGATAATGACCTTTACAACAAGACACTGAAACAGGTCACCTCGGAATACGCGTTAACCAGGTTGCGTGCAGTCTGTACATCAAGTTCCACGCATGGCGGGTGTCGTGGGACGTCTAGTCGCAGGCTGCACCGACCACCTCCGCCCATTCCCACTAGCAGATGACTGACGGGCTCCGACAGCCGACTTGTGTATGGGAAAGGTCAACTCTGGGCAATCCATCCCCACGTCATTGCAGCACATTCCTCACTAGAATAACGCTAACGCGCTAAGCGTCGTGGCTTCAATGATCGTCAACCGACTGGGTAAGTCGGTCCTCTTGGGACGAAGATTTAGGCTCAGTGGCACTCCCACTCAAAGGAGATGCGAGCCAAAGCCACCCCTCGATTCTATGAAAATCTGGCTCATTGTGCGTGGGCTGGATAGCGTATGGCACGCATAGACGTGCTGCTCAACTTTGTCAGTCACCTGCGCTCGACCACACTTCCGGTCGTCCTGACTCTGTCATACAACCGAGCACAGGTTGGTTAGGGGAGAGTGTGGTAGATGCCAACCCAGCCTGCTATCGCTATCGACCAATTAACACGTAATGCATTACCCTGTGTCGGCCACGTCGTGGAGCACACGGTGGGCAACATCGTTCGCGATGTTCAAACTATCGTAAGTGACTGTCCCCGACCCACTGTGCGCCGCACCCGGGCCGCCCCGCTGTTACATTAGCCTACCCAACCAATCGCTAGCGTCCACGCGACCAGTCCATTCTCCAACACCAGCCTGTCTGTTTGCCTGCTCACGGGCGCAGACATCGCCAGCCAAATCAGTACGACAGGGCTTCCTGGTGAATGCACAACCGACGTTACACTACCTCAAATACGCAGTTCACACGGCATAATCGCTACCGTCGCCTTAACTGACCCACCCTCCAGTTACAATCCGCCAGCTTGCTTTCATCATCCATACTTCCTAACCAATGTAGTTGCTGGCAAGGACTAATATGTTTGTCACGGCAAAACAATGACCACTCTGACAGGCAAACCGTATGAGTAAACCAATTGCCTACCAGCTTAATAAGACCTAGAGAGGCTGAGCCTAGAAAAATGAGTACGCTAGCACGCAAACACACATGCTGAAGCTCTTGTCACGTTTCCAGGGTTACAGAGGGGGCGGGCGGGGTGGAGGGAGAGAAAGCATGAGGTAATGGAGACGAAGAGGCGAGAGTGGGGGGTGCAGTGATAGTCGGGGCCAAGGTGGATGACAACCACACCTCTGCTACCGGCGTCTGCGCTCCTGCTTCTGTGCCTTCTGTTGGGCAGCTTGTTTCCGAGTGGCCTGCGCTTCCAGCTGTTTCGCCCGCTCCGCCTTTTCGCGATTTCGCCCCTCGGCGTGCTCCTGAGCGGCCTTGGCGCGGGTTGCTTTCTCCGCCTCGATCACGCGTTCTCTGTTGCCGCCACCCTCGTACAAGATGTCAGTGGAGGCCGCAGCCGTTGGTGTAGCTACAACACACAAAAAGCGGACTCTAATCACAGAAGCAGGTTTTCGTTATAAGCGATAGTCCGTCCGTCCGTCAAGATCGAACCATGCGCGTGATTGAAATACTAGCCCCATTGACCACACACCCTTTGCGATGGCCGAACATGGGCGTCAGTTTAATGGTTGATAGTATATTCGAAACGTCTAAGTGCGATTCCCTGAAACACACGAACCCAACTTTATAAAGTCTGTGCGGAAATCCATCATAATTTCTGAAAAGCTACATTAAAAAGCGGCCTTTGCCGCGCGGTTATCAGTCCGTGAGACTTATACCGCCAGGGGGGCATCCCACCAGATGACCTTCAGTAAAAGAAGATTGATGAAGCGTGCAAGCTAAAGCCGAAATTTTGGAGATATGTGCGAAATGCGTTGGAAATCCAAAAAAAGCATAGATAGTAGGTTGTGGTACTGGGTGAGGCAACGGCAAACGTATGTATGATATGCATGTGACCACCGCTGACCTTAGCAGCCTCGGTGATGGCACAAATCCAAAACCAAAACTCAATAGCCTGGCACACAGTGTTGCACCACGTTTTCCGATGGCCTGCTCTTCAACGCCTCCTGGGTGAGCAGCCGCATCTGACCCTCAAAACAAGATCAGTAGCCTTTCCTGTGCGGCCTAAAATATTTATACTATGTTGTGGCAAGTCTGAACTTTTTGAGTTCGAGACCAGGTCGGTAGACTTCTCTCGAAAGATTATTCAGTCACCTGCGGTAGGGCTATCCAGTCTTTCACGCGTACGCATTCCAGCGTTCAGAGGCGTACGGGAGGACTGACCACAGAAATGCCTCGCTCACACGGATAATTGAGCTGGCGGAGACAATATGACGGGTCCATATGCACACTCTAAGGTCTACAAAGCCGAGGAAACGACGACGACGCCATCCATTTCCAATCCATTGACGGAAGTTTCACATCCGGGTAATTTAAAGTGCCTGCTGTTTTTAAGCTGGTAGCTATTTATCTTGAGGGGTGGCACCGATGGTCAGAAACTGAGCTGAAAAACACTCTGTTCTACCCAAAGTTTATGTATAAACTGTCTGGTTGAACGACCCTAGTCATCTGTGAAGCCGAATTTTGAAGGTCATCATTGTAAAATGTTAGGAGGACGACGTCATCAGATCATTCCAAAGCAGGTAGCTGGCTACTGCCTGTACATCCAACACTATCGAAAAATCCCGTCAATTGTGCAGTACGGCAGAATCAAACACCGAAATAACGTCAGACATTGTTATGAAGTAGCGCTCGGGGGTTTATGGAGCAACAGAGGGATATGATTACAGCAAAAATTTTGCCATCATCCGTCTATTTCGATTGACAGACTAAAACGCTGCAGTGAAGCTAACAAAGTGGACGGCCATCGGAGCCAGTATCAATGGGGAGGGGGGGGATTTAGTAATGCTCCACAATACGAGTACTTGGTTGCTGCATACACATCCAGGAGAGAACCTGGTTTGAAGCGTTCCATCTGCGAGTTAAACGCACGACTAGGTTCACCGTGTACTAGAAAGCATGCTGGTGCAGGGACGGTGACTTAGGCGTGGATTAGATTAGAGTGATAGTAGACTTGCGCTGCATCTACCGTTCGCTCTCCCTCTCTATTCCCTAACCCACCTGTGCCCGGTGTCAATGCAGAGTCAAGAAGACCGGGGGTGGGATTGGGCGTAGGTTGCTGGCCAAGCGTGAGCCTTTACCTACGCGTGCTACCACGTCCCCTCACCCCGTGTTCGGCAGTTGTGATGAAAGCGCAACCCAAATAACACCTGCCGTGCCCTAACCTACCCCCATGTTGGTCCGGCGCATCTATCACGCAGCTCGTTTAGGGGTCACATGACACATTGACCGTCGATTTCGACGAGGTCCCCCTGGTGCTTCACAGTATGGCGGTACAGGAACGGTGACTTGCACGTGGATTAGTTGTAAGTGATAGTAAACTTGTGCTGCAGCTTTCACAATCTCTCTCTCTCTCTCTTCCCTCACCTGACTGTGCCCGGTATCAAGGCAGAGTCAAGAAAACCGGAGGCAGGGTCGGGGCAGATAAAGAGAGGGATGACAGCAAGACACGGTATTACCAGTCGGTCACCCATGCAAGTACTAACCGGGTCTAACGTAGCTTAACTTCGGTGATCGGACGATAACCGGTACTTTCTACTTGGTATGGTCGCTGACAAATGTACACCCAGTCCTCATGCCTGAAAGACCTGGTAAGTGCTCGGGAACTGTGTTGCTCTTCGTGGAACCAATCACAATAGAGGAAATGACAGACCGGGAGCAGTTAGTCGGGTTGTCTGGCACTGAGTAGCAAAAATGCCCAGCTGTGCAGAGCGTCCGCTGAACTCCAGTGAATGGTGGAATGGCCAGCTAAGCAGACAATTTTTCACAAGGTCATTTCTTAATGGATTTTTCTACCTCAAAGGAACTGTTGTGCCCAAAAAAACAAAAAGAAAGCATTTCATTTTGATAGTTTAACCGCACTTCGTAACCTGAGTCAAGGGGTCGATACCTGACGCCAGCTATTGGGAATTTCCATGGTCAGGTGGAAGGATTTAGTGATACGCATGCTATATTACTGATTAATTTTACAACGCCATTGCCTGTGACATGTTTGGATTGAAGGTTCAAGGCAAAAGGACGCTTACTTCTGTTGTGTTACATGCGGGTTTTCTGCCGTGCGTGCGGACGACGTATAGCTTTATGGCCTTAAACGACAACAGGCTATCAGGCACGTAGGATTTCGGGTGGCAAATAAGCGGTTGCAGAATGTGAGGAGGAATTGCCTACATGCGCGAGTGTGACAAACTAGGTTGACCATGGAAAGCTCACAAGGTTTAAAGGTGTTGCCGCCGAAGAATTACGCAGAATCCTTTGAGCGAAAACTGGCAAGAACAATAAATCGTTCACCCACTAAGCCCTCGCCTCCCAACGCAGATACTTCCGGGGGAAGCACGGCCAAACCGGTTTCCTGGACAGTAGGGAGTGGGCTGGGGGGAGGCGACAGTGCTAAGAGTGGTAAATGGGTGCTCATCGATCGGTTACGAAACTCATTCGTCCCGTTGTGCCTTGAATAAATATTTTCTGCATAACAACAAAAACAAGGATTAATGAGTGAAGCGCTACTTTCGTGTCACTTAAGATGTCCGAACAAAAGTAACGCACGTTCTGTAAGCAGCTGACAGTAAACCTTTTTACTTAAAGTGCGGGTTACGTGTACACTGGAAAAGAGAAGGCCATAGAAAGCTGTCTTGGGACAGGTCGGTGGATGCCACTGCCATACTACCTTAAACACTGTAGCCGGTAAGAAGTGAAAACGTTGTTGAGGTCACGGGTTCGGATCTCAGGGATGCATGGTCTGGGACTCGAATAAAGCCGGGTGGCGACAGCTAATAGGTCATTAACGGCCATCAGGATCAACCTTGCTACCCGAGAATTTGTACTGTATACGATAGACACAAGGTCGAGGCGAGACTAAATGAGCCCAGGCGACAGAGTTTTCAACACGAGGAACGTAATCGCAAAATTTCTACATATCCTAAGAGTGGGAAACAGTAGCGCAGACAGGGTTAATGGCTCCTCTCTCACCACCCACTCCAGGGGAACAATTTAAATAAAGGAGGTGTACACCGTCGGCAGAAGCTGACAACGGAACACACCTTTGGATTTTGTGGGTTGAGGCAATTTACCGCCGGCATCAAAAGTCGCACAATCGTTTCGACCACCCACTCGACTGTGCTCATCCTCGTCATCATCACTGATGAAGAAGGCATCCATGTCATCGAGACGCTGACGACCCGCTGCGGGCACGTTGCATAATTTCTCATTCTTACGGGCCGCCATCCTCAGCTGTTTCTCCTCTGCTCGAGCACCAATGTCGGCGAGGTGTTTGGTCGGCGGCGCCGGCTTCTTTTTTTTGCCTGCGCCAGACCCTGTGGAGGTCAGGCCTTCAGAGCTACCGTTATGGAGGGGAGCCGTGGTAGCGCCGCTAGTGGCGACGGAGGGGGCGGTGGTGGCGGGACTAGCAGTGCGGTAGCTGCGTGACATAATGAGGTAGGCGGGTGTGCTGCTACTTATATCTCCGGGTGTGGGCAGGCGTTTTATTCGGCCAGCCTTCAAGTCTGCCACGGTTATGGCCGGGGACTGGGAGGAAGCGAACTGATGCGGACTGAGTGTGGCCAGAGCATCCAGTACGTTGCCGGGTTTAATGTCCCCTCTGAGAAAGTACAAAAACGGAAACAATTGCAGTCTCAAAAACGAGAACAGATGTTTTAAAACTAGTGCGGGGATAGAGATCGGGAGCAGGTTTAAAGTCAAGATGGCAAAAAACATACTTCTTTCCGTAGCCCGCCGCATCCTCCACCTCCTCCAGCTGAATAACTTCAGTGTCAGGGGAAGCTGCGAGGCCCTCAGATTGCTCCGCGCCCTTTCGACTAACCGGTGGTCCGATAGAGCTACCGGCCACAGACGACAGAGGCTGTTTGGCAAAGAACTCTGCATCAGCCAAAGCCACTTGTAAGGCCGACTTGGATTCCTCGTTATCCTGGTATTCCAACACACCAGCAGCACGCAGGACCGCAATGGTGCAAGCGTCGCGCTGTTTGGGAGCCTCGACATCAGCCTCGCCAGGCGCTGCCCGCCCGACGCAAGCAGTGGCGGTCTTTTTTTTGGGTGGGGTCTGCTGCAGCAAGGAACGCATTTGAGATTCGAGGCTGTCAAATAGGCCCTCACCCTCGACGCCCGCCTGCTCTGAGTTATGACCGCCAGCTGTTGTGGTGGCAGGCGTACCGGACAACAGAACTGACACCTCTGAAACTCAGAACCGGCGGCTGAAGCAAAAGTATGAAAAACAGACGCGATAAATGCAAGGAGCATGAGAGGGGCAGACTGAGTGGTAGAAAACAGACCGAGTGGGAGAAAAAATGAGACGTATAAGCTCAAAGGAAAAGAGCATCATGGGCAGGGCTGACGGCAAATAAAAATTTTCTCCAGTAGACAATGAGAAAAAGAGGGAGCGACGTGGATCCCAGCAGACTATGTCAAATCTAATGGGTTGAGCTATTACGGCGTTCCAAAATTTTTGTGTAGAGAGCTATCAACTGACGGGATTAACAGTTTCTCAACACTTAAGGCCACGCCGCAACACTTTTTTTCTCAATTTAGCCCTCTGAAGACTGAGGTGTGTGAAATAAATGCGGATCGTGCGAATTAGTGGAAGAGCACATTACGCAAAAGTTAAGCAATATAGGCTATCACAAAACAAGATATAAGAAAAATTCCAAAATTTATTGTCGACCTTGGTGCGTTGGTCACAAAAGCCTTACCTCCTAAACGGGTCACGTGGTAGATGCGCCGGACAAACACGGGGGGCAAATCAGGGTGCTGCAGGCGTTATTTGGGATGAGGTCTCATAAAAAAATGCCGAACATGGGGGGCGTGCTTAACATGGGCACACGTAGGTGCCGACTCATGCCGACACCGCCTCCGGTCTTCCTGACCATGTCTTGACCCCGGGCACTGGCGGGTTAGGGAAGAAAGGGTGCGGTAGATGCTGTGAAAGTCTACTATCACTAAAAAATAATTTGCGTACAAGTCACTGCCCCTGCACCACAATGCTGTGGAGCATACGGTGACCGTCGTCAGACTACGACGGTCAAAATATCGGTCTCAAAAGTATTTGAAGGTGTACAATACGTTCGCAGAGCCATGTAAAGCGGTAATTTGCTTTTTGGCAGACTAGTTTAGAGTTGTCGGTGCAGACACGAGGTTTTCCCACATTAAGGCGCCAGTGAAGTAGAAAGAATAGACAAAAGACGCAGCTGATCCTCAGCCCATGAAACAAACTCGTCCTTAACAGAGAGGTTCAGTACGTTGGAGTACGAGGAAACAAACTGAATGAACTTTGACTCACAGGCTAGAAAATGCTCGAATATTTCTGAGCTCCCTGTAGTGGCCTCTTCAGGTGACTGCAACAAATAAAAAAGAGATCAATATGTGTAAAACAGGTTTACAGATCAAGTCGTAGCCCAGCAGGGTAATCCAGAGCGACAAAACTGAATTCAGCTAGCTTAACTTAAGAGAAAAGGGACTTTGGCACCTCAACTTTTAATAAACTAGGAAAGTCAAATGATCATAACGCGTAAGAGGGTAAACGTCCAAAAGTAACAGACAGAGCGACTTACAGTGACCGAGCTGAGGAATTCACTGATGCATTCGAGTTTCTCGGCTTTATCCATGGAGGTATCCTGCAGAAGCCCGTGGATATATTCCACAAATACAGTGTCTACATTGCTGCTAAGGCCCAGTAAATATTCTGTAAGCCAATCGGAAAAGTTCATGGCCGGTAGGGGAGTGCCGAAAGGACGACCCCCCAGCTGAGTACTAAAGAAAGTAAAATAGCAAACTGAAGTGAAAAATAAAGGTCCCATAAAATGCACAGACAAGCGAGCAGGCTTAATATCCAAAAAGAATCCTGTCTATACTCCATGAGATAATTTGATGTTTGCCTTTATCAACTTCAATATTGTAAGATATCAAGGCACTGGATTCTAGTATAAAGTTGTAGTGCACATTCCGTACTTACATAGCTTTTCACACATACTTCAACACAGGCATCGGGTATGCTTTATAACGCCGAGGGCTTAGTAGTTGAAAAGCTGTTAGACGATGGGATGGCGGTGATGGGTTTGTATATGGCATTGGAAAGTTCATAGCAGAGAGTAATGAACATAATGTAGGAAAATCTGGATCGAATCAATGAAAGGATTTTCACAAATATGGGAAATAGGGCCTCCTAACAAGCAGCCTTAGTAGAGGTGGGTGGTGGGAGACCGTCGCTCTAGACTTCTTGTCAACAACGCTTAGAGGAGAAAATAAAGGAGGAAGTGGTGCTTACCCAAGACAGCCATTCAAAGGATATCGAAAACAAAACCCGTCTGTGGACTACCAAACACTACTTGAGTAATAACATTCGCAAGCCTCTGTGACAGTTCGAGATTACAGTCAATATGAAAGCTGTATGAGATATACGGCCAGCAAATTATAAACTCGCTGTTCTCTGGTGTCAGTAGGGCACCAGAAATCGAGGCCTAAAAGCACAGTAGACTCAGTCAGATCTCAATTTCCATATAATTCGACCATTTTTTCGAGATATCACATTTGATGCATGATTCCGAAGATAACACAGAAATCACATTGTTATCTTCTGTGTGTTTATCGATCAAAGGTCTCGATAATCGATCGCCTATCGCCATGAAACCGATTGCGAGGCCCTAGACCAGAGTCTTGAGGCATAAATTGATCACCCCATATACGGCAAAGCCAATAGAATAGCTCGGCAAACGTCAATCCCATGTGACATTGTGTACTGTCGCTTGCAGACGACAGGACGAGCTTTTGAATCAAATTCCTGACATTTAGCTGACCCTATTTCAAATTCCTCAGACCTGGGGTTAGTGTATAACTGACTACTAAAGGCGAATAAATTATACATGTTCATTAAGGTTCCCCTGGTCTTTGAAGAAGCAAATCCGTAGCCGAAATGGACCCCTCTGAAATCAGTGACAAAGGCCCAGTCCACATGGGCAGGACGAATCGAAAATTGATCAGGTGTATGTAGAAACAATGTATTGTGTCATCGAGGGCAACTTTAAAAGACCACAAGGCAGAAGGTAATCCAATCAGAGGCTGTAAAGCATTACGTTTATGAATCCTAACTATATTTATCTAACAGTAGCCGAAATACGGTGAAGTTAAAAAGGTATACTGGTGTCCCTGCTACGGCTATTTTAGACGACACTTACGTGACAAATTTAAAATTGAATATACTTTAATAAGTAATATTAACACTACAGTACATGTACCGACCCCGATACAGACAAAGGGGCAGGATCCGAGTGCTGGATGAGAAGGAAAAGCTTAGGTTGCGTGAAAACAAGCCTGGTCTTCCGGCCACTTTATCGCACGCGCTGGTTGAAGTCTTCAGTAATTACAATTAAGTTTCTGTGACTGAGACGTAACAGTATAATAATCGTAATTTCTCAAGTTAACGACCATATAGCTTTCGATCAGTGAGGTTGTTGGCTGAGCCTATTTCTCAGTGGTTGAATCCATGTGGAGACGTGAGTATTCATGCAGTCTGCAAGACTGACTACCCGAATTCCATAAGCAGAGTTGATGTTCAATGCAGAATCGGATTGGTGGAAGTTTCATGGCTGTGGCCAGAATAACGATTGTTTAAACAAGCAGTGATTATGAAGGTGACGGCTTCATCCCGAAACCGTCGGTTTCATTGAACTCGGAGATGCCACACAGTCGGTTGTGATTGGATTCTGATGCCAAGGTGTTTGACAACCAGTCAACCGAGTAGTTCTAACGTTTATCTAGTACATTTGCTCTACCAGATCCTAAATAAAACTGGCAAAAGATTCCTTAAATGTTATATAGCAGCGAATCCATCGACTTCGTTGTTTGGTATCACAGTCGCCACGGATCTGTGCAAGATCTCCACTTAAAGGCCAGTAATAACACAGTTGAAGGCAAAAGAAAAACAGACTTTCAGTGAGATAACACCTCTTCTTTTTCTGAAATTTCACCTGGAATCCCATTTTCACAACTACCGTTGAAGTGAGTCGAAACATGTCCTGCGTAAAAATCTGAAGCACTGCCAGATGTTTCTCACCCTCTAATCGGTAGGCCTGTGGCTGACGGGAATATAAACATGTCAGTGGGGCCACTGACTACCCAGTACGTTCATGAAAAATCTTTGCCAAACGCGAGCTGGGAAAAAGGGGCTCTAAGCCTGAAAAACAAGCGATTATATACCACCAGGGTTAATATCACTAGGATGAGAGTTCAGTTGTGAAAACCACACACCATACAAAATTTAGCCATGACAACTAGGAGATGCCTTTTGGTGGGTACCTGGACAACCTCTGCCTTGTGTTTCTTCCAGTAGCCAAGGAATTTACGTAGAAAACCTTGTAAAAGGAAAAACGACTCGAAAACGTACTGGAGATTAGTTTGTCCCAAACGACTATTTTCGCATAAAAAGACGTGCTCTACAAACTTGGTCCAGTGAGCAAACAAACACGAAGAAATCGGGGCGACATAAAAAGAAATAATTGGCACAGGTTGCAAAAGGTCCTTGACCCTGCCATCGAAAGTTTTGTGGTGGGCAACCATCACCAGCAGAAGTCTGTTGTTAGCCAGAAGTTCGAATCCAGGAATCCAACTATGGGGAAACTAAGACTCCGGCAGTCCGAGTTTGGTTTTTTACGACCGATTGACAAATTTTCACACGACATTGACTGTAAGGCACTTTAAATTGGCACAATCTCAAATATTTCCCGACCATTGATATGTGAAACTGATAGTTGAAACGACGTGGCTTCAGAAAAGGACCGAAAAAAGGACGCTTGGGCACATACTCCGTTCCTGCTCTACGAACACAGTGCTACACAAAATTGAAGCTGTTCTTTCTTAGAGGTAATGTTAGACTTTTTATATGCGATCACTGCTGAAAAAGAGCAAGTGTGGAGAGCTCAGTAAACCAAACACTACCGAGCGTTATGCAGCGAAAGGTACCGGGCAGCACGGCAGTTTGACAGGCAAATTCTACAAAATTCAAATCCCTGTTTCATGTAACTAAAAACAAGGCAAATTCGACACACCTGATAGACTCCAAGGCAGTGAAAGTGACGAATAAAAAGGAATAAGCAGTAGCAGAACTTATTATAGCGGCATTGATTAACGTTCTCGAATCCATGGATAGTATGACACCTGTTTGAGGTAAAAACAGGATTCGAAACAAAATATGGCACGTTTTTGAGTCTAAAAGAAGCAAGAGTCGTAATAGGAGGGTAGACTCCGCGGATAAAAAGCCTGGGACTAGAAGACAAGATAGGCAGCTGTGAAACGCCGAGCTGAGTTCGATTGAATGCATACTGAGAGAAAGGAAGAATGGGAGGGAGATTAAACCTGCAAAAACAACTATAGTAAAATGAGGGAGTGCGTAATTGAGACCGATAACGAGAGGTATGCGAAAGCAGGCGCCATCGAGCCACAACGAACAAGCGAATGTCTGCAAAATAGCTCTCCGGGTTGGCCGTGAACTAAGAAGGGTTTTGCTAAGACGAAAATAAAAACCCCAACGAACACATTTTTCACGACTGATATAGCAAAAGAACCTTTCTTTCGAACTTCAAGTCCAAAGCGTCTCGTTCAACGGAAACAATACAAAGTAAAGAAATATTGAAAATGAGAAGTATGAAAATGTTCACATTTCGGGCTTTAATGTAACTGCGAAAAACCGAGTTTAAAAAGCATTTTGACATTTTCTGTACGAGAAAACACTGATCCGTTTCAAACATGAGCGTAAGCCACCAAAATACAATCCTCGAGTCTAACCAAAATCAAGCGACGATACAACGCCGACGTTGTTGAATTAGCGCGATTTCTTTCAGTATTCAATTGATCCAACTGATGCCCAAAATGATGCAAATTATTCACTTTAAAAAATGGTTTATTTTCGAATACGAATCCACTGTTCTTTTTAACTGTTATAATAACAGGAGGTTTTCTATGGCTAGTCACCAAGTTTTAAAATTCTCAACACTGCAGATGCATGTAAATGGGATGAGCATGTAAGCGTGAAATCAGGTGGATACGATCCGTGAACAGAGCTTGGGTTGTCTTTGCTATTCATTCGTGAGATGCAATTCTAAGAAAATCCACTTGACTTAAAACCAAATCTGGACAATAAAGCCTAAGATTAAAAACTTCAGTATTCGTTGATCGGAATAAATAGATGCTGCGACGACCGTGGATTTAAGCGAACAGTAGAAGAAGGCCTTTAAACAACATAATCTAGTCCTTCAAAATAAAAAAATGCAGAGGCCTCGACTGGATCGCAGTAAATTCATACTTATCAAAACCATGTCTGAATATATATGTGGCACCGCGAAAGTAAGAATACACGCTGACATTGAGGTAGTTCAAAGGCGATTGCCTATCTTTCCCTTAATAAACTTGACTTGACTTTATTACAGAGCTTTCTTGAATGTCTCTTAGAGGAGGACATGAGGTTCACCGGTCTAAAAGCCTTCAGAATAGGTCAATTAAGAGACTCAAATGATGTGTCCAGCTAACCAAGATAATTGAAGTTATTCCTTTAGCATAAGTTTGAAAACCAGCTATTGTTGAGCAGGAAACCTATGCTTCAAAGCTGACAACCAAAGATGTTTTTCAGCCTGATTTTTCACCTGTGGCGAGGGAGAAATGGAGATGGCTAAAAGTAGACCTCCTTAACAGATCCAGGCTGGGTGAATTAATTCTGAAAATCCAGAATAGTTAAATTATACGTGCCCAGAGGTCATTTCTCTGTAGAAAGCCCATGACACTAGGTATGGAGGGCAGCCTGATCACAATAAAATACCACTCAATTCAACAAATTTCAGTAAACAAATCGACCTCCAGTTTGATCAAAAAGCAGTAGCCTCTACTCAGACAGTGGATGGCATAAGCCACATGACCATTCTAACAATCCCGGTTCAAATATTGAACAAAAATCTGTCAGGATGCTCCTCTTTTTATACAAAAGCACAGAGTTTGTTCCAGAAACTACCTGAACTGAAAGTGTTCATATCCAGTGTTTATCCAGTTGTGGCTTCCGATGCAGAAACTTGATTGCAGGCGGGAATATTGGATGGTAAAATTGCCATCGGTGGATATCAACATTTCCGTCTAGACAGACTGAATAAAAAGGTGGGGACATAACAATCTACGTCAACAGAACAATCCTATCATCTGATCGCATAATTTAGAATTTAGAAATGCTTGCACTTGCGACTGCGAATAAGTTTGGTTTAAACAAAAGAGGCGCGGAGAAAAAAATCTGAATTTCTTGACTATATGCAGACTGCCAAATAAAACTCCAGAAATTGACGAGATGATGTTCGAAATAATTTATAATTTATGTTTGGTTAGCACCGGGAAGGTACTTTCGAAACAAAATTTTTTATCGAAATACAATTTTGACAATGTGTGCAGATAAAATGTACAATTCAATTCAATTAAATTCAATTTATTGAGGGAAATAGGCATGGGCCTTTGAGTACCCTATTTGTAACGTAAAATTAAGTGCGGTATACAGAGAAACCGTGTGGGTTGCAAAGGTACAAAAGGCGGTCATAAAATTTGACAAGTGGTGCACGACTCTCGAGGGTTAAGATAAATGCCTCATCGCTCAGGCTCGC
>WEDG01008266.1:0-14849 GCA_017591395.1 Schistocephalus solidus
TAAAGGTACAAACTGTTTAAAAGTTTAAAAAGTAAAAAAAGTCCCTTCTGTAATCGGCAAAGCCACAACAGGTCGAGAATCGTAAGCTCACAGTGTTATTGGTAGACAGGTGTCTGTGTTCTGAAGAGAAAGACTTTTTGTAAAGAAGTGTTGGACTGATTATATCTTCTTCCTTTCACTAGCGTGCAGAAGGCTAAATAGAAATGAGCAGTATTCCAGGCTAGGTCTGACATACATTTTATAAAGGCTGATTCTAATATTAACGGTTTTGAAATTTCTGAGAATAAACCTAGTAGTTTGGCGTGCGTTCAAGACAATCAGGGCGCAGTGCTCTGACAGATTAAGACTACTTGAATATGATGTGCCCAGATCCTTTATAACTCCGGGCAAATTTAAGTCGTGACCACCTATGCTTAGGTAGGGCTAATGGTTGTCGCCAATAACCATAACGGAGCACTTGTTTCAAGAAAGCGAAAGGCGCCATGTGTGACACCACTGAGCAAAGGCCTGAAGATCCTTTCTTAAGAGCTCAAGCACGATATTACGATCGACCGGTTTATATCGATAGGCAACTTTTAAATCGTCAGTGTACATAAAGGGCCTACCATACTGAAAACAATCAGGAGCATAGTTGACAAAAAAGGCAAAATAGAAGTGGGCCGAGCACGCTACCCTGAATAACTCCACTCCTTACATGCATGGGGTTGGAGATAACATCGGAATATTTAACCCGTTGTGCGCGAACATTCAAATAGGATAGGATATTAAGTTCAGAATCTTGTTACCTATGCCGAAGGAGGCAAGTTTCAACAGTAGGAGATCGTGGTAAACACGATCAAAAGCCTTCGTGAAATCGAAATAATCGGCATAAATTTCAAAACCGCTGTCTCTAGATTGTAGCACATGATCAAAGAAAGAGAGCTGGCAGGTGTCAAAAGATCTATTTTCCGAGGAGCCCATGCTAAGCCGCATTAAGTATGTTATTCTCTGTTAGGTGACACATCATCTTGTCTTTAATCAAGGTCTCTAATATCTTCGAGGCTGCTGGCAGTGTATTTATTGGCCTAAAATCGTCAAATGACGTAGGTCGGCCGTGTTTGGGTATAGGCAGAATGTGCGATTCCTTCCATAAAATAGGGAAGGTTTCAATTTCAAGAGCAAGATTAAATATCTTATACAGAAGGGACGGAAATATATCATTTGCATCTGCCTTTAGAACGCTGACCGGGACGCCATCTGGTCCAGGACTGTTATAATGACGAAAACGTCAAATGGCTACGGTGACGTCCCAGAGGGTAAAAGTTATGGTTTCGCGGACGTTACCGGTCCAAACGCGGATATAAGGAAAGGGAGCGACAGAATGTTCACTAAAAGTTATAGACAAGAAAGCATTGAAGCTATCAGCTGTCAACTTAGCGTCAGCTATAGGGTTTCCTAAGGCGTCTCGAAGTACGGGGTGCTGCGGTTTTCTCTGCGTTTTTAATGTGCGCGTTAAAGAGTTTCACAAAATTTAACGAAGGGATTTCGGCAAAGTTGACTTCATCAGCTAGTCGTTTTTCGTTGGACAGCCTCTTAGCCTCTTCAAAGATTTGTTGGATCAAGGGCAGGAGGGAAGTGTCGTTTTTAGATGAAAACGACGGGAGAGTCTACGCTGTCTACGGCGGAATGATAAAGGTAGGTAGACTTCATCCTTGGCATTTAGTATTTTCTAGCGTGAAACAAAACGAGAAATGAGAGGACCTAGCACTTGGTACAATGTATCAGTACAAACATTCACATCCCAACATAAAAAGAAGTAAGTTCAATCGTGGGAATTGAGATGTGTTAACCATTCACCAATATTTGCTGATCTGAAATCACGGAAAAAAACTATATTTTTTTGGAAAAACGTTTCATCAGCCTCGAGTTCTAGTGTAGAAAGAATTCCCAAGTGGATCTTAAGGTGACAATGAAAATGGCTGACAACCTCTACAGAAAATAAGACCAAGTTTGTTTGACCCTCGGGTGGGAAAATCAACTACCCGGTCCCTCATGCCAATATCTATGGCCTCAAGTACGTCTTCGAACTTTGCAGGACCGGAAGGTGGAAACAAATGAAATTCAAGAAAGATTGAAGTCACCTGCAATCAAGAAGTACTTCAGATTTATCTCAGCTGCGGCGTGAAAGGCCTGCGAGAGACAAAGATCGTAATCCTCGCTGGCATTGGGGGGCGATAGACAAAACCAACGAGTAAAGAGTAGCTATCTTTTAAAACAACTCGGAGCCAGCAGCTCTCTTCTACCGTGGTAAATTATCGATAGTCCAACGGCAGAAATGTAAGTGGTTGCTTAGCATGGATACAGCTTCCTCCGCAACGGCCCTCGTGTCAATCTTTCCGAATGTTAGCGTAGCCTAGAACAAAGAGTTCGGAGTCGGATACACAAGGTACTGCCCATGCCTTTGCAACTATTATAATGTCAGGGCGGTGGATGAAACACCAGAGTCTGGAGCAAAAGCATCTTAGTAAGCAGAGATCTGGCATTAAGGACGAATATTTTAATTGGGCATGTTTTCGGTTTCTGAGAAGGGACAGTTAGTCTGCCAGAAAGACTGCCTTTGGCCAAAGAAATGCTCTTTTCACTCGAAATATCTGTACGTTCCTTATTTGGAGATGTGCCTCACCATTGGCCCTTCGTGTTTCCATTTCTAATATTAATTGTCTCATTTTAATTTGCTCTTTCCGGTTGAAAAACAACTTCAGAATGCAGATAGCAGGAGCTGTGCTTGTGCTTCGTTTTCAAAGATGATTTTAAGATGACTTGGTCGAGGATTTGAATTGGGTGTTGACAGAAGCTTCCCTATTCTATATGCCTTGAGAATTCGGATGGACTCACCGTCCATTTACAACGTTTTTGCATACAATTGAAGGAGATCCAAGTTACGTTTTACTCGCTCCATTGGAATTATTGACGCTGACTCGGGACCCCTTTATGATGACATGATGGTTTCGACTCAATCGAGAGCTCGTTTGCAACAGAGGTCTTTAAACTGAGTGAGTACTTGTACCCAGTTCACTTGGTCCGATAGATCCAGATGAACAGGGTGTTAGGCAGGCTGGAGCTGAATCCGTGTATGACTTGATCTTCTTAGACCTTTACATCTTTGGCTTTACAAACTCACCAACCTCTTTAACGTCGCATGTTGGTGCAACGTCCAGCAGCGATGTAGCGCTAGGGTTGTAAGGCCAGATTATTGCTAATACAGCCTGAGCTTATTGATGTTGGTGTGAAGCAAGGACTAGATGGGAGATTCTTTTGAACTAGTGAACCGTCCTCTGGATTACGGGGTTCGGTAAACGCAATAGCTTTTATGTGAGTATCAGGTAAGCTTGAAGAGGCTATATATGCATACGAATTTTTCTTTGCGGTAAATTTATTATGGATAGGAGCTTTTTAACAGGTGGGCAAGAAATAGATTTTTTAAGTTATCTATTTCTCGCCTTAGATTGCTTACCTCCTGCTCCATCCCTAAGAATTTCTGTAGGAGGCTGAAACAACCCATACAATTTTCATCTTCATTAGCTTACTAGACTTTTTTCCGTTTAGCGGGAGGCGAAAAATTAGCAGAATAACGATTGTTGCAACTATTTTCTGCTAGGATATTAATTCGCGGATCAAATCCCCTGCTTATATGGCCGAGTGGTTAGAAGAATCGATAGATGGTTCTACGCAATTTTAGCGGTGCAGGTGCGAAACTAGGTCGTTGACCAATTTTTTGCGGCAATAAACTTAAGGCACCTGCGTTTTGCATACTTATGGGGATACGGAGCAAATGCTATTGATGTTAGGATCGCCAAAAATTAACCGAGAGCCAGTTAGGATATTAACAATAAGAATATGAAAATATAAGGAATCAGCCTTTAGTTTGAGCCCCTTCCGCGACTAAAAGCAGATGCAAAGAGCACACAGCTGGCTTGAGTTTCAGAAATGAGCGAAGATCGAGGCTCGCAATTCCAGTTAAGATCAATCCTGTGGCAGGGAGGAATCCACAGCAGTGAAATTTTTGTTTTTTAAGAGCCTCACAATCCTTACGTCCAAGTCACAATTTGCGAACTCAGGGGAATATACAGACAATTCTTTACTAATTTTCCAGCACCATATCTTCTACACTGAGGTAGAGACTAAAAACTCTTAGGCTCGAAGGACTTGAAATTCGAAACCAATTTCAAATTGATTTTCTTATTCAGCCCACCCGGAAGGCTTTTCTCGTCCCCCACTAGGAGGGATTTGAGGTATTGTTGGAATAGTTCCATGTCTTCTTGTGTCCTTAGTTTTGGATTAAGGCATGCCCTTGATGACTATTCATTTGCTGCGATCCATTCGAGGGCCTTGTGTTTTTGTCTTATCTTCCCAGTCTATACTACGTTCATTCTGGCGGTCGTACATTTCTGCTTCTGAGAGGTTTGTTGCTACAGAGTTAACGTCAGATTCAGTACTTAGGGAGGCTCCAAGACCAGTTGTGACAGTCAACATCGTGTTTTTTGCTTGGCATATGCTTAGAATTGGCCCTCTTGCACTGTTGCTCTAACTTATTCTGTCTTTTTGAATGCCTTGAGAAGTTTCTGCGTTTACCGCTAGCTCTGTCAGTCACTATCTTTAAGCATTGCAGACTGGTTAACGATTACGCTGAGCCCTGTAGACGCAGCACCATATTGTTAATTGGCCTTTAGGGCTGAAGAAGCTGTGTACGCATACGTCCGTTTGAAAGACACAGCAGGGCGCGGAGGTCGATTTTCGAAAGCTAAGTGAAATCTAAAATTTTGAACGTAATTTTTCATTTATACTGTCGTTATTGGCTTAATTTTAGATGAAAGTTTTGCATTTCTAGCCCTTAATCGTATGCAATTACCAGTGGTCTTTGTCTTAAATAATAGGTTGAACTATACAGTGTCATATTATTCATCTGACATAGCCTAATTTTTCGTTCTCAACTTTTAACAGATTTATTTGTTTCTTGCTATATTTATTGGCTTAATTTTTGATAAAATTTTGCATTTTTAGCCTTTAGACAACTACAACTTGCTACCCCTATAAATCCTCGTACAAAACGTAGAATTATGAAGCGCTAACATAGAATTTAGGTTGAAATTTCATAAATTTATTTTACCCTGCGTATCCTGCGTAGATCGTATTCATATTTTCGACGAAAGATGAAACCAACAAGCTCAATTCGTCGTAAACTACATGCCTCGGGACCAAAACGTTGCTTGAATACACAGAGCAGTTTTAACATTGACTCAAATGTACAACCCATAGTTAAAGCTAAACAGCTAGATCTGTCCGCTTTACAGAACTGCAATGACTTCATGATGAAGTTTGGATCCATTTTGTCTATACTCGGCATTCTGTTCGATGGTAAAATATCTGATGTTCCCTCTCAGGATTGCAGATGTCTCGATTCACTTGTTCACTTGGTCGCCAGCCAGGCTTTTGACAGACAGAAACGTAATCACAACTTTCTCCTAAAAAATAATCCCATACACAGACGCCCAGTTGACATTGCTATGGACTTTTTGTACTCGGATGGTTTCAACTACAAAATAGTGGAAGCAAAACGCCTCTCTTCGCGTAGCAAGAATCCTCCTATACTAGTTAAATTGTTTTCAACAGTTGAGGGTGGACTCAATCTTTGCTCAACGAGGTCGCACTTTTCGCTATTTGGAAATGACAAAATGTTTCCCTTGTCAAGATCTTATACAAATGGAGCGAAGAAATGGGTCCTTCATATCATCAATTTATCAACCTGATATCCACAAGTCTGGTCATATTTCCACTAACGTCAAATGTACCAGCTAATTCATCTCCTCAGATGTCTAGTTCGGTCAGCCCCTCCACTCAACCTTCTACCTCGTCTCCCCCGCGGTCAAATACTGCAATTTCCGGTGCTTTCAGCCCACCTGTAATGTCTGCAACCCCGTCTAAAGCATTTATACCGTCTAACCAGTCTAAAGCATTTAGACTGCCAGCTTCCCCTCTTAAGCACAATTCTCCAGGCATCTCCGAAAAGTTTCCCGAGCTACATCGCATAAATAACCTTCTTCAAATACAAAATCCGCAATCATATAAATTTAACTTATTTAACCCTCCACAAGCTAGCTCGTCCCATAACCCCACGGGTCATCTTATACCCTCAATTATATCACCTAAGGCAGGTTTCCCGAAGGACGGAAATCTAACCCAGACCGAAAAGCAAGATAGCGCAGGTCTTAGTAATCGCATACTGCGTTCTCCAAAACTAAGAAAGCCTCTCCAACAGGCAAATAACCCTAACCATGTTAACCGATATACAAGACCCGACTTTCTAGCATTTAATTCTTATAGCTGCTTTCCCTCTCCCACCAGCCCCTACATTCCATCTAACTTCCCGTCATTCCGTTTAACTACCAACAGGCATATCCCGGTCGTAACCCCTATGGTTGTTCGATGCTGGAAAATTTTATTCCTACACCTTTTATATATCCCTCTCAGCCTTTTGTTAGTGACATTCCATATACCAATCGTTATGGCGCAGTTGGCAATTACCCTCCGAGCCATAATAACTTACAACTTAATTAACCACCTCGAATTTTTTTAAATAAATAACGATAACCCTAGTTTGGATACTAGAACTACCCTAGATGTCATAATACTTAATGCTAGATCTGTTATAAATAAGATGGCCAAACTGAGAGCCATTGCTTTCGAGTTAATGCCTGATGTTTTATGTGTAACTGAATCTTGGACCCATCCCTTAATTTCCGACTCTTTGCTTGTCATAGACCAGTACGATCTCTACCGTCAAGACCGGACTAATAAGTGTGGTGGTGGTTGTCTTCTCTATATAAAAGCTTCATTTAAGCACTTCCCGCTTGATCTAGACATTACGTCATTCTCTGGTAATAACTGCTTCGGATCCATTATCCTGTCGCCCTGGCAAAAGGCTATTCTCGGATGTATTTACTACCCACCTTATTCATCATCCGATGATGATGCAAAACTTTGTGAAATTTTTAAATTGGTTTCGTAGTCCAATTTTACCAGTAAAATAATTACTGGGGATGTTAATTTTCCTGAAATTGACAGGATTTTAAATTTTTGTCCACCCAGATTTCAGCCTTTCCTCGAAACCATTAATTTTTCTAATTGGTCACAGCTTGTCCGTTCTTGAACGAGAGACAAGCATATTTTAGACCTAATTTTCACAAATGACATTGCTCCCCTCTTTGTTCAATTTTAAGCAGAGCCTCTTCCAAAGTGACCATACATTAATTTACTGTTGCTTACCAATTGTCTCATCGAAAAAGGCTAGCACCGTTCGTACCTATCATGCTTTTGACCTCGCAGATATGAGCTTAATTAACAACTTTTTGGACTCAATGGACTAGCAGCATCTCTCCTCAATCAACGATGCAGCAAGTCTTTCTGAATTAATGTGAGTCGTTTCAAATAACATACTGGAATTTGTGCCAATCAAAATTGTCAAGCCCTACACTTCGGAATCCACCGTCCCCCACTTTCTTTTGCCAAGACTAAAGAAATTGAGGAAGCGATTAAAAGATCAATATACTAGTTCGTTATCTGTACGTCTAAGGATTGCAGAGATTTTTGAATAAGCCTCTAAGATTCGGCTTGAACAGGACAGACAGAGGGAATAATGCGCACTCAGCGAACAAAACTCTGCAAAATCAGTTGCTTTACTGTTCCGCCGTCGATCCTGCTCTAAACGAGGTTATGAAATACCTCCATTACTTAATGAAACTAAGAACTTCGTTTTTGAAGACTCTGACAAGGCAGAATTGTTTAGTGCATTCTTTGCAAATCATCTTACGATGGAATATGAACCGGTTCCAACGTTTCAGGCATCCTCATCCAATGTTATCAGCACTATTGATTTCTCCATAGAACTAATTCGTAAGCAAATAATGCGTCTGAAAAATAACTCACACTCTTCGGGGACTGACGGTATTCCAAACTTAGTTATTAAGAGAGTGCTGAGCTTTCCCCGATTGCTTAGCCATGTATTCTTAGTTTATCATTTTAAACGGATTCTTTCCTGACTCATGGAAGACATCTATTATTCTTCCTGTCTTCAGGTCAGGATCCCGTTCGGACGTTAATAATTATCGAGGCGTTCAAAAAACCCCAGCTCTAGCAAAACGTTTTGAAAAATTTTTTAAATAAAATTCTCGACTTTTGCTCAGAACATAAGCTCTTGAGCGACTCGCAATATGGTTTTCTACCTGGGAGATCATGCAAAGTGTGCCACTTAGCTTTTCTTAACCTCGTCACTTCTCTTCGAAATGAGCAAAAGTCAGTGGTTGGGATCTACTTTGACCTGAGCAAAGCCTTTGACAAGGTATCGCACAGACGTCTTCTAGTGAAACTGGAAGCCCTCGGCATGCAGTCTCCTCTGCTTGACTGTTTTGGCTCCTTCTTGTCTAACCGCACCCAGAAGGTCTTAGTAGGTAATAGCAACTCGACGCCTCAACCGATCACGAGTGGCGTTTTTCAAGGCACGGTTCTAGGTCCCCTTCTCTTCAATCTGTACATAACCGAAATTTCAGCTTTAACTCACAGCTTCACAAAATTTCGTTTACGCTGACGATCTCAAGTGCATTTATTAATTTTCGAAAGACACTGCCAATAATTGCGTTGATAAAATCAACACTGATCTACTTATGCTCTCACGTTGGAGCTGTACTTGGCAGATTGAGTTTTCTCCATTCAAGAGTAGTTTCATGTGTTTTGACCCCGCCAAGCCTCCTGGACCCCTCGTTTTTCAAAATAGTACACTTTTAGAACGATCAAGCATAAGAGACTTAGGTCTAAGTTACACGAATAAGCTAGCATTATCGCTCCATGCAGATCGAATTTTCACAAAGGCTGCGCAGATATGTGGTTTTATATCACATGATTTCTTCCTTCCGGAAATAAAGTTAAACCTGTACCGCATGTTTTTTCTTCCTATCCTAGAATACTGCAGTCCCCTCGTTGGGCTGATGAACGCCTCTGACCGCAGTAAGATTGAAAAAGTTCAGAGGGTTTTTACTCGAAGACTGTTTTCTCTTCCTGGATCCAGTATCTCTTATACGGATAGATGCCAGTTAGCAAACATTAAACTTCTGTGGGTTAGAAGACTCGAAACCGGTCTCTGCTTCCTGTGTAACGTTAACTCTAGCCCAAATCTCCCACGAATTAACGCTCTTGCTCAAGTAGATCGACCGAATGCCACTCGTAATTCCTCCATGATAATTTCACCTCCCCTTAGCTCCACAACTAATCGTTCTCAGTTTTTTGCCTCCAAATAGGCTTTCATCTGGAATAATCTTCCCTTTAAATTTAGGTTGTCGTCCACATTAGCTATTTTCAAAAAAAATTACGCAAACATTTAACTTCGGAAGATATAAAGTCCTTATTGTCTGATTCCTTCCCAAACTCGCAAATTTTAGATTTTGAAAAGGGTCCTCCTGGTAGTTGAGGCAGCTCCCTTGATATTATATTGGTCTCTAAAAATATTTTTATCATCCTCTGCAGAGTCAATCTTTGCATTCACTTTTTCGTCCCCCTTTTAAACTAGCATTGCCAACTCTTGACTACCTGGATACTTTCTTCCGATTTTGCAACCCCGACGATGGTCCCCAGGTTCAGTTGATGATCAAGGCGGGTTCTGATGGTTTTGCCTCTTTGATTGGTGGACTATGTAGTCGTCAAGGTCGCATCTCGATGATGATCTGATGACCTCTACTATCCCCTCTTCTTTTTGACCCTGGTTTCCACGATGAGTTCCTCCTCTCTCACCTCCCCTGGTGGTAACAAACAGTAGCTCTGACTGCTATATTATCTCTCACACGACAAGGAGCGTTCAGAACCCTCATACGTCGTCAGCAACATCACAGTACTATCCCATTGCATCTAGCTATGAAATTTAGTGAAACAGTTTTTCTTCTCCTTTTTTTAAATTGGCGGCTCGCCGAACTCCACCTCCGATTTAACCATAGGAGATTTTTTTACTGCTTCTTTTCTAGTTCACCGTATATGTCAAAGATTGTTGACTGTTGTTTTAAAATGGCAAATTGTTCTGAATCGGATATGCCTACCATGTTGTTCATTTCTGCTGTTAATATGGCTGCTCACATAATGCAGCAATTATCCACTTTGTATTTATTTGTACCGTGATACTAAGTTTGAAATGACGGGGCTCTCTGTTCCTTAAATATACAATTTATTTATTTATTAATTATCCCTCGTATTCCATTATCGTGGGCTGCTTCTTTTCGGGTAAAACGTGAGGAATTTTCTTTAAATTCTCTATGTCCATCTTAAGCACTTGCGTACCCCTTTCCATCTCCAAAAAAATTCGAAGAAGTTTAACGCACGTCGTACGCTTCGTCCTCGTAATGGACATCGAAAAAGCTGACTAAACTTTGGATCGTTTGGCGGGAGGCGATTTTAATGGTTTGAAACCCGGCGCGTAGTTAAAAATTGCTTTCGAAGTTCAGCTCCTTTGAGTTAACGAGGTTGTAGTTTCTACCTTAGTGTACAAGACACGTTAGTTTGGAATAACTCTTGAGTGGATTGTCCATTCTCTAAAATTGTGAGTTACTTACTTGGACTTGCCAATTCTGTGACTTCCCAAATATTAAAACACTGCGGATTCTTCCACTTACCGCAGGTTATCCCTACAAGAAATACGAGCTTGAACGTTCCCCTGCCTGCATAATTCGCGTCAGCGGTGTTCAGCTTTAATCTGCTCTCAATCGGGGAATGAGAAGTCACAACGAAGGCTTAGTCGTTGCATGCTTCGTAGAAGGCTGACTGCTGAATATTATTTCACCCAAGTCAGTTTATTTAAGAAGATTTATAAATTGAATGCATTCTCATAGCATTCTAAGAGGTATGGAAAACACAGACGTTCACGATTCATCTACACGGGAAAACAAATGATGCTACAGTCAGGAAAAGACATGTGGCCTTGTCAAAAAGACATGTGGCGACGCACCTAACCACTGGATAAAAATGAAAAAAAAATTATTCACAAAATCCACAATTTTTGAGATTTACAAACCACAAAAAATTTTAAATGCAGCTGATAAGTCACTCCTTTATTTGTTCAAGAAAGTTGCAAGTCACCAGGAGGTGCTTATTGCTGGAGATTTCAATGCACCTACAGTAGACTGGTTAAATCTGACATTTGACGATTCGCCAGCTTCCTTCGGCAGCAAGCTAATGGATCTCACTCTGGAATAACCTCTAGCACAGAAGCTGAACTTATAAATGAGAGTTAGAGAAAACCAGAGAGCCAAGTGCCTGGAACTATTATTCACGAAGGATTTCTGTTACATTGATGAAATGTATTATATGGCACCCCTAAGTAAGAATGACCATAGTACGCTGCTGATAGATTACTCACTCTATTTTCAACGCCAAAGAGAACGGGAATCAAGCGAAATATATGGAAGGCTGATTTTAACGCTACGAAGAAAGAACTGATTTCCGCGAAATGGAATTGTTTGCTCAAAGGGAATCCGGAGGATGACTGGCGATTGTTTAAGGCGGTTTCACTCGACCTGATTGAGCGCTATTGTCTAGTGATGGTACAAAAAGGACTAGTCATCTTGCCTGGTTAATAAGAGAACTTAACACGAAGTTAAAGAAGAAAACTAAAAAGGAAAGGTATTCAGGGAAACCGGTTCAACCGAATATCTCGAGGAATTTCGTCACCAATTAAATGCTGTCAAAAAATGATCCGCCAGGCAAGGAATATATATGAATCAAGAATTATCCAGCAGGCTGAAAAGAAGCCTAAATGTTTTCCCTGCTTTCAATAGTCGATTGAAAAACAAGAAACCAGTCGCAGTACTTATGGATGGGAATGGTGTAGAAGTCACTGAAAATTGCGAGAAAGCCAAGCACTTGGGTCGGGTTTTGTCGTGGTATTCACTAGAGAACCGGAACTTCAGCTTGACCACATCAGCGGTCCTGTTACAGAGGCCGGTCCAGTGCTCGAATATTTATTCTTCTCGGCACCTCTCGTGGAACGAGAACTGCAAAATCTTAAAGAAACCAAGTCCCATTGACTGGACGATATACCGTCAAAGTTCTTGAAATAATGGGTGGGCATCCTCTCCAAACTACTAGCACATATATTCAATTCGTAATTTGAATCAATGAGACTGCCATCCGCATGGAAGGCAGCAAAAATATACCCCATATAAAAGAGTGGGGCTCAAGCTATTCGATAGAAAAATACCAGATCTTTCACAGAGACCATCAAAGTAGACTGCACTTCAATATGCAGTGATGACCTGTGAAGCTTTTACCGGCATCTACTCATAACGACTCCCAAACGATCTGTTGACGATGACGGTATATTTCTAATTTTTCGCTGGCTGTTGGTAGTTTGATCGGTCAGCACGGTTGCATCTCCCGGCGCATTGATGATCCTCGCAGCTTTCCTGTTTCCTTCTTGCTTGAACTCTAAGCTGACTGTCATCAATCGCGCTTTCTCCATGATCTTTAGAAGAGACCATTGGAAATTTAGGAGACCGTTTGCACATTACATATCCGTACATTATGTCCTCATGACCCTCTCCTCAGGCTAAAATTCCGACACGCACAGTTTAAACCGCCTCCATTTTGTTTGCTTCTAACTATCAGTAGAATTAAATTCTGGTTACGGGGATGTCAAGGCTCACATCCACTGCCAGTCCTCCCGGGTCCACATGCGAACTTGCACCCCTGCGCGCCCTATTTGGACATCTTCTTACTCACTTGCTGGAATTTCTTTATAGCCAAACCCTACACCCCGAAGCAGCCTATATTGCTTCTCCATATAATTCAGAAGCAATTTTTATCCTGCAAGATCTTTGAAAGTAGGGGCTCATTGAGGTTTCCTTACAGGAGTTTTTTCTGTTTCGTTTTGAGCTCACCTTTTCGAAAAAATATAAATTAATACGTAAAAAGAATAAGACACCGAAAATTGAAAAACTGCTTATAATCTGTAATTGCTGACTGTAAATTCTCCCATATATCTGGTTGCTCACACTGAGCACCAACATGTTTATTGCCATTATTTTATCTCAGCTAAAACTTTGTTTTGATAGGGCCTCAGGGTGCTTAAAATATAAGTTTATTCATTTATTTAAGGCTATTAACAAAAGCTACAATTTCAGATGGTAGACGGACCACCAAATCTTGAGAGCGCAGCTGTCGAATCGCTCCTTCATTTAATCAAGGGAGTTCATATTACGAGCCAAAAAGAAAAAAAGAAAGAAGTCATTAGAGCACACCACTGAGAGGGTTAAAATACTAATAACCAGATGGAAAAAAACTACGTCCTGCATTTCCACAGGTTCGGAACATCTGGAGCCCACAGAATCACTCTGTAAAAAATTAAATCAGCGGTCGAGGGCCTCTGAAAAATCGACCAAAAGTAATCATAAGGTATTTCCAACACCACGTAAGAGCAACAGCAGCACGCTCTACACATGTCCATCGAGCTATAATGGAACAAATCATGGTAACCAGCGAAGTAATGGCATAAAAGAGGCCTGTGACTTATCGGCAAACCCAGATGTCGCAAACCAAAATTTAAGCTCCCCGGTAGCTATTCGAGCGAACGCAGTAACAAAAGAACTTGCACTATTTGAAAGATCCAAAACGATGTCTGAAACTCAACCAACAGGTTCACCGATGATGACTTATTTGAACACAGTAATGAAAGCAGTATAAAAGTGCATGATTCAACCCTCCATCACAAGTTTGTGCACGTCGTTTGAAATTGCTTTCGAATTCCAGCTCCCCTTGAGTTTAGGAAGTTTTTAGTGTCTACCTTAGTGTAGAAGACACGTTGATTTGGAATAACTCTTGAGTGGATTGTCCAGTCTCTAAATTTGGGAATTATTTGCTCGGACTTGACGATTCTGTGGATATCCAAATATTCCTTCACTGAGGATTATTACACGTCCCATACGTTATCAATACGAGAAATACAAGCTTCAACGTTCACCTGCCTCCAGAATTCACGTCAGCGGTTCGCTGCTGTAATCTGCTCTCAATCGGGGAAGGAGAAGTTCAGTTCAGTTCAGTTCAGTTTTATTAAAGGAAATATAGGCGAAGCCTTTGAGCTCCCTATTGATGTCAATGACGCTGTAAATTAAGAAAGGCTGACATATAATGGACGTTGGACAAAGAGTTATCTCCCCGACACACTGTAGGGCATCGGACAAACAATTATAAAATAATGTTACTGCAAAAAAGTGAGTAGTATGTTATATGACGCGAAAATTGTGGATGGGAATATGTTTCAGGAAATGTGTTAGGTTCGGATGTCGTGGTGGTACTTAGGACTGTACTGGTCAAACTTCCGCTTAAAAGTGTCAACGGATGGGGACCTGATTATGTCGGCAGGCAGAGCATTCCAAGCCTTAATCACTCTGTTGGAGAAAAAAGAACCTTCTTGTGTTGAGTCTTGCACCTGTCACACGTAGTTTAATGGGATGTCCTCGCAAAAGTAGTGGTAGTGGCCAGCTCAAAGAAGTCGCCAGATGCATGGCAACAATCCTGACCCCGCAGCATTCGAAAGGCTTGTATAAGGTCGCCGTATAGCTGTCTATAGTCCAGAGGAAACAGATCAAGATTAGACAATCGTGTCTCGTAAGGCAGGCAGCTTTTGACCTTGAACAAGCTTGCTGCACGTCTTTGGACCTTCTCAAGCGTGTTGTGGTCTTTGACAGACCATGTTGTGGTCTTTGACAAACCAACAGACAGAAGTCTCAACAAAAGCTGAGTTATTGCATGTTTCTTGAAGTCTGACTGCTGATATTATTGAA
>WEDG01008269.1:0-10738 GCA_017591395.1 Schistocephalus solidus
TTATTTTCCTTTCATTAATATTTAAACCACATTGTTATGTTATAAAACTTTATAAGAAACGTAAATCATGTTTAAGTGCTAGATGTATAAAAAGGATGAAGAATCGCGCTCGCGCCCCTTATGGGGCGCATTTTCTTGATGTTTCTACGGACGCACGTGGAACACGTAGTTAGAGCTTTCTACAAGGGTTCACAAGCATTGTTCGCAGAAGTGAAAGGACAGTAAGTGGCTTCCTAAAAGCTGTTTATGACCTCAATCAATATGTAATAGTGTTCGTGAGTAAGGCAAACGAACTTACTGAAAGAAGATGGCAAAGGAGCACATCTAGAAATTGGCCAATATGGTCAGAAGCAACCATTGAGAATATATCCCCTTGATCTCATGACTCACAAAAACACGAGAGAACTCGAATCGGTGCGCTTCTCCCAATGCTAGGGCTAAATTCTTAGGTCCATTTGATTTGAGGATCACAGCCCTTTCATCCTGTCAGAAAACCACCTTTGACAAACCGTGTAAATAATACTTAGGTTTACCTTTTCACTCGATCCCGAGACTACCGTTTATCGAATTCTCAAGTACGTAGGTAGGTGTTTTTCGTCAACTTCCTTTCGCAAGTTCTTGTTGAGTTTATAAAGCTAACCCCGACATTTCAACTGAAAAAACGCTCGGGTGTAATATATGCGTCTTCAGAAGCCTAGTTGGCGAGCAAACGCGTGCTTTCGATAAATTCTCATCGGGCCAGTACATTTATCTGGGAATGTAGTACAAGCTAGGACATATAATCAATAAGGTTCACCTCGTCATACCAGTGAGTTGTTTTACTTGGGGAGGGGGGTGGCGATAAGACACAAATGGTCAAGCGGCAGTCGGGGTTTGGCTGTGGATATATTCACATCGAGGGGTGCATCAATTCACACAGCTATGCTGCAAACATTTAACTCGAAGGCGTTTGTAATAGTACAGTTTGTCTTGTTAAACAATAGAAACGGTGATATGTCCAAGTGCAGATGGCAGTTCGACTGCTCGTATGCGCTATCTAGGCAACCCTTCGGCGACTTCATAGGATATACTAAAGGAACATATTATACCAGTCTTACCAATGACAAGGCGGTAGCGATAGGACTCAAAGAAGGACCGCTTCCCTTGTTGTCGGCCATAAAACGTTAGCTCATACGTAAATTCATCAGCGAATAGGCCACTGAATGCACGATCAGCAAAGGTGCTGATTTTATCGCTGCCGAATCTGGCTTAGTGGGCGATCTGGTGGACTAGCCATAAAATAACTGGGCACTTATCACCTGCTGTCGGTATATGGCGTAAGACAGGAAGCTGGTGAACTCGTCCAGCTCTGAAAGTGTTTCACTCTTCTTAAACATAGGCCCCGATGAAGATGGCAAAGGCCTAGGTGCGCAATAGGACCAGCGCGCTTTATTTTCCCAAATCTATTTTTGGATGTCTCGTGACTGCTGGGCAGCTGTCTCCATCTCCCCCCGTACAGGATTTTTAAGACTAGCATTGAGTCTGCGAGCCGAATTTCGGTGACGTCTCCTGAATGATGATGAAGCCGGTGAATTCGTCCAGAGGTCAACCGTTTCACGGTTCTCAACATCCTGGCTAAATTAGGCATGTGGGCTGATTTTTTTGAATTTTAAAAAATATCTGTTGCTCCCTCTAGTCACTGAGGCCTGAACTGCTACCGCTTGTAACCTTTGCAGGGCAAGACGGACCTGGTTCCTCATCTAACGCGATGCAATACATTAAGGGACATTAATAGAATCTAGTATCAGAGTGCATGGGAATGCCCTCCCGCGTTTGGCGTTTCCTCAGCATCCAATGGCTACCTTGTGAAAACGGCTTACGCGTCGTATACATCAGGCCGCGAAACCTTAGTCCACTGAGGGTAGATGTCTGTGTGGTAAATTATCATGAAATCAGACACCAAATGACGGGTTATAACCTCATACAGCTTAGGGCTGCAGAAACCATCCTTTGTCTTCATGCCTTTGAAAGTAAGGTATTTGATGATCAAATCATCAAATGATGATGAATTTGAAATCATACAAGCTGTTTGGGATTTAAGCTTGATTTTCGCACTAGGGCACCTTTTTGTCTGTTACGTGGTGTTAGCTGGGTCCACGTCCTCATGTTTTTTTAGACAAATGTGAACAAAACTGGAGTCCGTACAAGTGATCTAGGTTCACACATATGCCCCCCCTCTCCCCCAACTGTCGAAAGTACACTTTTTAGGACCTTTAATTAGATGCCTAGGCTTGGCCAGGCCGTAATTTTGCACTGGAACGAGTATATCGCCCGACTGTGGAGGAAGACGTTAGAGGACATAGCCAACACCCAAACTTCAGTACCTATAACCTAAACATCCTTCGAAATAAACGAATAGGGAGGAAGGGAGCGTGCATCCCATCTCAAGAAAATGCCCTCTCGCTGCTAAGTGGAGGTGGTAAGCTAGTGAACCGCGCTCTTAACTCGGAATAGCTCGAGCGCGCAAGATTTCCCAGGGGTATGTTGACAGACACTGGCTTGAGTGGAAAACCCCCAAGACTGTGCTCATAAACCAGTAGGACTTTGTTGTACTTGTGTTGGGCTGGCACGGTTGTTTTCATTTTTAAACTTGTCAGGTGGCCCACCCACGGCGGTTTATTCCAGTATTCCATGGATAAGCCTGGATCCCACGAGGCTGTACGCTGATAGGTTATTCAGCTGACGAGAGCTGATTGGTAGAAAACTTATTCGTCTCGACAGATCTGCTGTTCGTTCCGAGAGAAAAGACGCCACAGATGATTTTCGAAGCGCCGCCAGATCGTTCACTGACTGATATGATATGTGAGGCATTAGTTTGCGTCCGGACCTCCAGAGAGCTCATGTTGCCTAGAGCTTGGTGCGCATTGGTATCGTGCTCCGCGTAGGAGTACTCACAAACATGATATTGCTGATTGGGTTTACTAAAACTAGATGCGCAATATGGAACAAATCCTAGCAATTTCTAAATTTCAGCGCTCAAACCTCTCAATGTTGTGTGCCGGTCAACATCAAAATCTCATGTAAACGTGAAATCCAACATGGCCGTTACCCTCGGAAGGCCGTTTTGCGTGCATGAAGCAGGTCTCAGGGTTCTTTGGCGTGCTGACATGGCTTCCTGTGCAGGGAGAGTGTACTGAGGGCGCCACAATAGCCGACTCAAGTTCAAATAAGAAGGAGTGGGAAGTCACTGTGAACAAAACTCCGAGTTGCTCTCTCAGGCAGCTTTGGCCGCTGGCGAAGTCATGGCCTGTGCTGACACTGCTAAGTCTTTGTTGATGAACACTCACCGAGCATTAATGGAACTCACTCGTCCCGTTCTGCCTTGGGGTCCTTTCTTGAACGTCGCACAGTGGCTAATGGTAGTAGATGAAGATGAACAAAAAAAGGCAAGGGAGACTGGGGTGACCATTTCTGGCTCATTAGCCATCATTAGCCAGTCATAACCAACTCCAGGTGGTGGAACGAGACGAGTCAGTACCGTAAATGATCGTTGAGCGTTCAACGAATGACAATATGCCCGATCTAAACCGACAAGACTACGAGCGCGTGGCTCAGCGGTTAGAGCTTTGGACTTCGGATCAAAAGGTCGTGGGTTCGATCCTCGGGTAGGGCACCACCCGGGGTTGGATATGATTGGTTTATGTCGGCTTATGAGCCAGAAATGATCATTCCAGTCCCCTAGTCTTTGTCGGCATTGTTAATCTGCCTCTGATGTTATGTCTTGACTGGGAGGGAGCGGCGACAGTTGCTTTAATAGGCTTACGGTACAAGTGAGTATTGTCCGAGTTGGCGTGTGATACATTAGTCGTGGAGTGGTGTGTCTAGTGGCTTATGTTGCATCTGCACGGACGGCCGTGCCTGCCTCGATGCACGTGTGTCCGAGAGGAAGTTGGTCGAGTGGTTGCTGGTCAGTGGATCTGAGACTATTCGCTGAGGATGTGAACGCCCTTGAGGCAGCGAATTTCCGAAAAAGTACTTCAGACATCGTAATATTGGCTTTCGGTAACGAAATCCCATGGCTCTCACTACATCTGTCAGCAGAATTCGGCTTTACACTGAGGGCCGTTGCGAGTAATCCCTAAAAATGCGCAAAATTGTCCTTATCCATCAGAAAGTGCATCTCGTAACCCCTATGTTGCTGGAGCACCGTCTGTAGTGTTTGGAACAGAATTCACTTAAATCTTTCAGGTATTTTTTTTACTATTATTAAGACCTTTTAAATGTCCCAAGGCGTCGTCTTACTGTCTGACTGAAGAAGTTTCATGTTTCAATTGCCGGGAACCATTGAGAGCCGTTTCGTTTCTGGTCTCTATAAATTCTCCCATGAAGACAGCGAGTCATGCTGTTCCAGCTCTGCCATCGGTTTGGGTAGTCTGAATGCATAGTTTCAATAGCGATTTTAAATGGTTCTTAACGAGCGGACAAACAGCTTAACCAACTTTAAGCTCAGGTTCATTAAAACATTCAAGTTCTACAGAAATTCAATCAGTGAGAACAAAACAACGTCATCTTCTCATCGAAGTAACCATAATATCCTTTGGGTACACACACGGTAAACGTAAACAAGTTGTAGGTTTATGTATTGCTTGCATCTGACATTTTTCCCGTTATACGTAGATGAGCTCTGGCGCCCAATCACCTGGTGAAATCGCCATGTGCAAAACCTACATCTGAACATGTCAGAAGAGAGTTGAAGACACATCAGACCTAAATAGCGCACCGAACCAATAATTGCCTTACACACACAGCTTGTACACCTTAAGGACAGGTTTCGCTACTGCAGGAAGTTGTCTGCATGTGGCGGTTGAGATGCAGTCTGTTGTTTCCAAACTGGGAAATGTGCCTCCACACCGGAGCTACCGGAGAAGAGGCGGGGAAGGGTGTGTGCGCAAGTCAGCGCAAACAGCATGAACTAAGGTGCGTTCATTGTGGGGTTGCTTATCCCGAAATCAGTGCTTTCGCTTTGGACTAGAAGGAATTTATTCAAAAATAGCAATGTTAGTAAACGATCTCAAGAGACTGTACGAAGTCGGCTGCAGTTCCTGTCGGCACAAAAGTCGGGTTAAGCTCATTGGAGAACCTTTCAACGTGGCGTCCTTTATTCTGTGCTCGCAAACTTAGAATCCCTTGCTGCAAGGACGGTTTATAGATAGATATTTTTAATTTTAGTACTCAGAAGGGTACTGTCGTTAGAAAAAAATAAAACGAATGCGAAATTGTGTACAGTTTTGCAGTTCTGAATAGTAGGTCAGATTCGTGGCGATGTAAAATGACACGAATCGGAAGGGTGAAAAAAATAAAAATAAATAAATGAGGGCAGTGAAAAACTCCTTGGGCTTTTTAATGGAATCGGTACATGTTGAATGCGATTTGTGGGTTTTTAAGGAGAAAAATATGCGTATGAGGTAGGAATGTCATTCTGCTGAGAGCGTATGAGGTTTCGAAACGGTCCTCGTCATGGGTGATATCATGTAATAGCAGGGGCTACGTTTTCACCACCTTATCACTACAGCTGTGATCAAAATACGTGTTGAATAGCCACAGGAGTAACTGTCAGGTATGCTAGACAGGGGAAACCATCGTGGGGATCATCATAAGTAAGCTTAGGGTCGAACGAGGAAAGAAATGTAGAGGCCGCGAAGGTCATCGTCGAAGTGCCGGAGATACGACCATGATACTTCCTTGCTGATCGCTGGCACTACCGACAAGGCGGTGAGGACAGTCCAACCTACCACGATCGTCAACAGTCTGTTTATGGGTTGACACCAGGGAGGAGGTTAAAGGCCGCAAACACTATCACCTTGACAATGCTGTAGCAGTTTGCAGAGGGTCAAACAAGAGGATACCACGAAGACCAAGGGAATCTACAGGGGCTTCAATATTTCTCACTAATGATCGAAAAAAGAGGGAAACAAAACGGCTGCAGAGGATAATTTTAATCAATTTTGAAACCAGTTAGCATCAAGGGGAATCACCTCAGATTCCAAGGGAACCCTTTTCAACGTCTCAAAAGTTGACTGATTGTGAAGCAAACGGCCAATACTGAATTGTTATCTTCCGAGGTAAAATGCTTAGATAATTTAGATTTGAGTACCGTTAGTGTAGACGACGGACTAATTTCGAGTGGAAGGTTATTCCAAAGGAAGGCATATTTGGAGGCAAGAAAGGAGAATTGTTAGATGTAGGGCAAAGAGGCTGTGGAATTATTATGGATGAATTACGAGTAGGATAAGGTCGATCGCCTGGAGTGAGGGCCTTAGTTCTTGGAAGATTAGGGCTACAATAAATACGAAACAGAAAACAGAGGCCAGCTTCCAGTCTTCTTACCCACATAAATTTAATGTTCCCTTATTGACATCTCTCGGTACAGTGGGCATCTACGCGGCGACAGGTTGTCCAATTTACGAAGTATGGAATTGCATCACAAGGGTGAATCTCCGTTCGAGTAATTGACCATCGATATGATGACATCTTTTCCCATGGATTTTATGCACCTCGTCCGCCTGGGTGTTATGCAGAAATTGCTGCATACTTGGCGACTGGGAGCCAAAAGTTCCAATGCATCCTTAAATGCCTCAATTAAGATATGTAGCCAGTGCTTGGTGGCCGAGTTTTCCCGCAATTGTAGAACTCTTGAATGTCTGGAGTTCCGGAAGGCTGCCGAATACATGCAGTTTTTACTCTTCTCTGCAATTTTGTCGTCATATCTAGATGACTCCCGCTGCAATCAGTTTTTACAACTTTATACAGCAGTATACATATGCTCCCATCCGACCTTCCATCTATCTTGCGGAGAATATGTCCGTCATCTGTTGAAGAACTTTGCTTCTGATTATCCCACACTGCATATCTCTTATAATGTTTTTTATAATGCCCATTGTCTCCTCCACCTAAATGAAGTTGTCACTCGCTTCGGAGTGCTGGTGAATTTTTCTGTATTTCCATTTGAATCGTTTTTGCAACATGTTCGTAACAGCACCAATGGTCCAACTAACGTAGCCGCACAACTGTGCTAGCGCTTTTTCCGAAAGACGCCTACCCGAGATGTCAACAGGCCGAGTGTTTTTGGACGACGAGGCGGGAGTAGCACGGCCTTTTAAACTGTCCCTTCGATCCACCGCTATTTTTCACAAGGGGTATGTTCTGTCACCGAGCCGCCCGATAACGTTGTGGCATTTGCCAATTACAAAAGTGTGGGGGTTGTGGCTGCCGCTGCTGGTGCAGGTGCACAAAGACGTGGCCGGCATGCATGCTTGCTTCGCGCCCCTAGAATAAGTCTCCTTAACCATTTTTAGGAAAAAAATTCAACTTCCTAGCCCATAAATTGCTTACTCTCAACAACAATATGCGACAGGTACAGGCAACATTTACAGACGTTGTAAGTAAATTGGAGAAGAACGCCATCGTCGCCAATGTTCGGCCCTCTGTCCTACATCTCCCATTGTGCACGATTGAAGCCTATGATGACTTCCTTTCTTCAGCTAAGTACGGAGGAGGGTTCACAGACGCGGCTATATGTGCGTGTATATTTATCTTCCAGTTTTCAGATCAAACAACTGGCCGTTGTAGGCGGGCGAAATGGGGCAGACTTCATCCGCAATCTGCTGACTGTCCTATTAGGACCACCGATTTGTTATACCTTTTGTCGGGCTGGCGGATCCAAGGATAAGCGGTCATTCAAAGCCTGCGCACTGTTCCGAATCCTCAAAGGTAGCTCTAATTTCTGTTTACTGACCCATCCAGAGTCCATTGGGGAAACTGCCCATTTTAGTAACTGCATGTTTAATGCAGCACAGCGAACGGCAATTATTTGGTTCCATGGGTCGATGGACCAGTATGGCGGGCGAGCAAAACGCCGATCAGATGCGACATTGCTTGTTAAAGTATCGTTTATATGAATTTAGGTACGAATAGTCATCACTAATGACTCCGCGTGCCTGAAGTTTCTCTGCCCAATGACATGGTATTTACCATATCATTAGCGTCCATATAAATCCTGCTGTTTGCCTTATGCATTTAAGTGTTACTAGAATGGCTATTTACAAAATATGCATTAGTAGCTACATCCGTTTTCCTCGCACAACGTATGCATTACCAAAGTTCTCGTTCTTCTGCAGGAACCGCCAATGGCCAGTGGAAGTGACTGCTCTTCTTTGATTCGGAAGCTGTATAAACTCCCCTGACTAACGATGGCATGTTTTTGTATGTCTTTCGAACATTTTTTAAGCGGCAAATACTCAATACAGTCCTTTTTGAAATTACAGTCTACTTCCCTTGTTCGCGTGATGACCTAGGTGCTACGTTGCGTATTCGCTTATGCACCTATGTGGACTGCTTATCGCTGCAGTTTACGCTTATTTAGGCACGTGGGTACGATATGATGCACTACGATAGCCGGCAGCCTAAGAGGCTCTACTGCAGCTACACATAAAGGGTGAAAATGAACAAGAAGAACGCCCATTCACGCGCTTTTTTGGTGACCAAACGGTGCGATCAAATTGAACGCCACGCCATCGCGACGTCTGATAGCGGTGGCAAGGCTACGCCAGATGTGGCTAGCTCTAGCAGGTGAGATACTGGATCCAGCAAGAGAGAAGAGTCTTCGCGTAAAGACTGAATATTTTGTATCTTCCTACGGTGACAGGTGTTCATTAGACCAAAGAGAGGCCTGGAATATTCGACGTGGAAAATTTTTTACTTTAATTCTGGAAGGAAAAAAATATGTGATATAAAACCACATACCTGCGCAGCGTTTGCAGGCTACTGGTGCCAATAAACTGGTTAGTCAGAAGTGATCAGCTCCGTTGCATGTTTATGAACTGGATCTTGGATCGGAACGCAGGATTAACTGATCGAAATTTTCTGCCCAGGTTCCATCTCGCATGGTAACGAATATATTACAAGTAAACTCCCCCCCCTCAGGCCCTATGAGTAACCCCGCAAGACGAGGCAAAATTTAAGCCTGTGAGGCAAAACATTGTATAGAAAGGTGGATTGCAATTAGTGGAGGTTGGACAAGATCACTTACCGACCGCTTCAGGGACCAGAATGGACGAACTCACTGCGGTCTTCTAAAAGAAACATCAGCCATTACGCAATGTACGAAGGTAGTTAACTATCAAGGGCGTCACCAACCCATCGGTAGTCCCTCTTGTGTTTGGCGGTCATGTGCTTTTTGGAGAACCCCCATGAGCGCCTTCTCTATTTGGTGTCGGTCGAATTCGTGGTTGCCATTCCATCTCTATGGAAACTGCTGAAAGGGCAGCAGGCTGACGTCTTGCGGAGAACGATCTTTTTAATGGTTGAGCTGACGAAGGTCCCCTTCCATTTAGGTGGAATATGGCTCAGTCAGGAAAGAGGGCGGAAAGATATGCGCTTCACGGAGGTACCCATTCTATCTCGTCCCAGCATACTATTTAAATGGTTGTTGATAGGGTAAGCCTGATATGGCACTCTTGGGACGATAGCAGTGACATTAATAGGCGATTCCGGCCTGTCGTCATGACTGACGAGGAAAAACTGTCTTGGATCCAACAGCTGCCACTGGTTCTACTAGAGCTAGTGGATCAATCGTTCCCTCTAAGTGCCCTTTTGTGGTTTTTATCCCCTCTCTCTCTCTCTCTCTCTCTCTCTCTCTCTCTTCTCTCTTTGTTTTGGTTGTCTGCACGGAAACTGTTGGAAGGTTATATTCTTATCAGTATATTGGAATGATTTAACTCCCGGGAATGTGCCAAAGAGTTTGCTGGCGTCATCAGTCAAAGCCCAAGGGATAATAAACTGCTTCAGTACGCTTGTGTCCACTGCCTTCTGACATCTCCCATGAACTGTAGGGTACGGCAAATGTACCGCTCGACTATGGGATTCATAGGGATTTCAAAGAAAATTATCGGAAACTCTACGAAGAGCATGCGCTGGACGCAGAGCATGGCTGCAGCAAAGGATCTGAAGATTTCCGCAGTTTCTCGCGACTAATTACAACTGCGAACGGCCCATGGTCCTTAGCATCCCACCATCAGTATCAGTATATTTGAGGGAGATATAGGTGAGTAACCTTTGAATTCCCTATTTGTACATGCGAGTTGTGGTATCAAAAAATATTATCTGGGGGTGTTGACGAGGCCAATTGAGATGAGCCAACTGGGTGGAACATGGTTGAAAAAGAGCAGACAGTTAAAAAACTCCCAGTGATATTTAGGGGGGGGGTGGTTGTCCAACGGGGGCATTGCGGAGGTCACCTGGATCATCACCGAAGTGCGGAAGATGCAGCCAGACACTCTCTTGTGGGTTGCAGAGTCCGCCGAGTAATTTCAAGGCAGAAATATCCGCCCAGGTCATCCTCGGTCCGTTACGGTTCAAACCAAGGGAGAACGTCCTCAGACCGCATGGACTATGGCCGCCAGGTTTGACTGATTCAAACGCTCACGGTGTTACCTAGGTGTGCCGATACTTAAACAGGGAAGACCTCGGGGCCTCCGAATGGGAATAATGGGAGAGTGCGAGCCCTCGAATGAAAATAATAAACATAAAGAAATGTTACTCAAATATAGTAAATAGTATTATAGATACTTTATTTTATGCCGTCTCCCTTTCGAGCTTTCAGTTCGAGTTGTAGCTTGCACAATTATATCGATCTAACTTTCGCTTAAAAGCTACCAGGGATTCTGACATAACAACATCCAGAGGAGGATTATTCCAAGCT